>PNEQ01040311.1:0-52565 GCA_003012365.1 Medauroidea extradentata | reverse complement strand
TTGAAACATATTCCAAAGTCTGTGTAAATATATGTTGAAAGAGTTAAACCGTTTAGAATGCTGCGTAAGAAGGCGGCAACCAGTGAAATCGAACGTAGCTCCGTCGCTAGCGCGCCGCGAGCAGAATTCAAGCCGGTTGCGGGTGGGTAGGCAGCCCACTTGCCAGTTCTGTGTTGAATCGAAACACACTGTACAAACATATTTATGCGAAGTTAAGGGGGATTGATCCCTGTCAGATCGGTTTTACGGTTATTCTTATAAATCAGGGAATATACACATTGTTTTACTTTTTTGACGCTGACAAGGCATTGTTTATTGTTTCATTCACTTTTTGGAATCCATATGACATTGTTTCTGTTAATGTTGCGGCCTCTGTAGTCGCTCCCGTAAATAAAGCAATTTTTCCTTTTCAGATGTTTCCCGTTGCAAAATAATGAATATATTATGGTTCCAGCAATTACAGAAAATCGATTAAGTTTGTATCTATGCCTTGTGACAAAAATTTTGATATGTCGACTGGAACAGAAGTTATCGACAAGAAACAGAAAAATCGAAGGTGGTAGGGATCAATACCCCTTAAGCCTAAAATGGCTTTCTGTTACACTTAGCGAAATTTCAAACAATACATAATATAAGTCTACACAAGGGAAACATAAAAATTAGTTGACACATAACTATAAATAAATGACTACAATTTTAAAACTATCAGCGTTGGCATGAATCAAGTGTACAGCTGCGACAAAACTCAAACGAAAACAAATTTAAGTCCAGGAACACAGTTGCAGCTTATAATATACCGAGCGATGTGGAGCAGTGATGAAACACTCGCCTCGCATCCGGGAGGACCCGGGTTCGATCTCGGCTCCGGTCGTCCTGATTTCGGTTTTCCAGGGTTTCCCAAAATCACTCCCGGCGAGTACTGGGATGGTTCCTTCAACAAGCCCTGGCCGACTCCATCTCCCCCCCACCCCCCCAAAAAAAGTGCCAGTACTAAGGCCTTTTGTTGTACGAAGGCACGTTAAAAGTCCAAATAAATAAAAATAAAGTCAATAATAGACATCGATAAGTTGAACAATAAACAAGAATGTGATAAACAACTTAAACTAAGTGCAAAGTATTATAAATTTATCTCAGTGTACAAATCAGGGCGAGTTACACTAAAATGAATAGTAAAATAACTTACTTGAAAATTATCTAGATAGCAATATATACATAGGGCCCGGTAGTTTTTGCGAAAATATTTTTGCAGCACTTTGTTTCAGTGCCTTACGTGCGCACCTGCATCTTGGTTTTTTGGTCAGTGATTGGATGCCGTAACACCCGGCGTCTTGAGGTTAAACCCGCAAATCACAGACGTGATGTGTCGCAGTTATCGACCTACTGATTGGCACAGTCAAATGAATAACGACTCTGCACAAAAACACTCTGACAATAGCCATGAATAGAGATGATGGTATATCGCGAAAATGTTTTGTGCCAACATAGCCTTGAAAACACTGACACAACGCAGCTGTCTATAGACCAATAACGTGCATCAAATATTAAAATAGCGGTATTCTTATTGGCTTAGTCAAATAGGGCAGTAGCTTCGCGTACACGGAAAAGCCAGTAATCTATTGATAAGCTGAACGTACGTTGAAGCCTAGCAAATAGTCAAGTTTTCCCGCGATAAACCATTATCTTTAGCCATGAAGTTAAGCTGCAGGTGTGCACATAAGGCACTGAAACAAAGTGGGGCAAAAAACTTTTTGCGAAAACTACCAGGCCCTATATATACATAATTAGGACATGTGCTGTAAGGTTGAGAGAAATTAAATGAAAAAGTTAATGTCATATTAATGTGTGGGTGATTTAATGAAACCATCAGCGTGTTGTCTTGAGATTTAGTGTTGCCGATTTCCTGATATTCAAATGTAAATTATTTCAAGCTCTTTCAAAAGAAACTGTGAAAAAATTGTCATATACCTGAGTTTTGTGAACAGGCGTAGTTAAAGTTAAACTTGCTGTTATACCGCGAGGGTTAATAATATGAACATTTTCACTAATATAAGACGAGTACATTAGTAATCTGGGGTTGCTTTCGACGATGAGCTAATTTTGTATGCAAGTATAAGGCTGTGACTACAAACTCAGCGGGGTATGTAAGTTTGTTACGTTGTGATAAAGATATCGGTAGAAATATTCACCAGTAGAAAAGCATTATGTTATAATATATATTTTTTTATTTGCTGCGGGACTGAAAGCGAGTGCTATTGTTTGTAGGAAAATAAAGGGGGTTGGAGGCGTGTTGCAATGCAGGAGAGAAGGCACGTGCTGTTCTGTTGCGTCACAGCCTCTTGATTGGTCCAGCGCGGTGGGCGGGGTGGGCCGCGACTGACCTTGGATCCGAAATCTCACCGAGGCGTGTTATTTCCGTTTGCCCGCCGCCAGATACCTGCTGGAGTCTGCGCCCGGTTACTAGCCCGGCCTCTCGGAGCAACTTGAAAAACGATACTAGTAATATTCGACGGTACCCAATGCACGGTTAGGTTAGGTATAAAAGTATAGGTGAATTTAAGTAACATTGACAGCGAGATCATATGAGACGGCAACAGACAACTTGACTCAGGCTGTTCTTAAAAATACATTCCAGAATTTTTCAGGAACGATTTTGGGATACCGTAAATTAGAGCGAAGTCATCACTAAACTAATGATGACGGCCTGGTTATGAAATTTTAATACAATACTTAACACAATATTTAATGCATATTCCGTATTGAAGTTTATCTGCATATAGACTATAAAATGGATTTTTGTTTGTATGTATGAATGTAAGTATGTATGTACGGGAACGATAAAATCAGACACCGTTTGACCGATCGCCATGAAACTTGGCACACACATGTACTCTTTCATGGAGAAGGTTTTCATGCTATCCATTTCACCCTAACTCGTCAACTCAACACGAGATGGCGCTACGGTGCAGCAACTTCTATGCATTTCAACCGATCGCAATAAAAAAATTTGATATTGAATTGAATGTATTGTCTTTAGGCCCAAAGAGCAATTGACAACGTCAGGTACAAGAAAATAGCAAACAAGAAGAACAAACACTGATACAAGAACAGGAACAAACATTGATACAAAAACATAAAATGAACAGATCAACAGTACAATTAAGATATTCATACAGATTTTTAGAAAGAGTTGTTAACTATCCATCTAAACACTATGGTTTTAAACTTATGCATATTAATAGTAAGGACTCGGGGGATCGAGTTCATTGAACAAACACAAATACATGTATTCAAAATTATTTTGCGTTTTAGATAGTCGCACATGAGCTTTGCTTAACAAATAACTGTTACGAGTATTATGCCAGTGAATTACATTACCTTTAAAATACGTATTTAAATTGTCTTTAATATAGAGTAAACATACAAAAATATATAAATTAATTACAGCTAGAATTAGTTCCTGTATAAATAAAGGTTTACACTTAGCCCTCCAGTCAGCATTAGTTAAAATTCTTACAGTTTTTTTTTTTATTATTAGAACTCTCTTAACCCCACAGGCGAAGACCATACAATAGAATGCTATGAAAAAAAAAACATACTAAGCATTTTTTATGTAAGGATTAGATACCTTTTTTTAAGATGTGATAATAAAAATATGACACTTAACAATCTAGTACATACGCGATTGATTTACTCGGACCATTTCAGACCACTATCTAAAATAACATCAATTTATCATTATTGTTGGCAGCTAAAACATCGATGTTTGATTTACGTAAGTAAAAATATATTTATTGGTTTTAGACTCATATAATATGAGTTCATTGGCAGAGAAACATTTCTTGGCATCATTACAGGCTACATTTATAAATTCACTTAATATAACAGGGTTATAATGAGCACTAAAACTAGTGGTATCGTCAGCAAACATTACAACATTGGCAGAAATACTCTTGGGTAAGTCGTTCATTACAATCATAAATAAATAGATAATTAAACACGGATAATATTTTCGCGATATTCATTACGTTAGATGGTGGTGAGAATTTTTAGTCGGTGTTTAACATCGAGGTCTTTAGCGCTGGTGAGGGGTGACATGATGTGAATATGGAGCAGCGATGATATGAAGATGCGGGGGAAACGGGAGATCCCCGAGAAAACCCGCCGACCAACGGCATCGTCCAGCACGGTTCCCAGGACCGACCCCGTCGGAACTCGAACCCAGATCGCCTTGGTGCGAGGCGAATGGTCTGACCGTTCGGCCACTACTGCCCCTGATTATGTTAGACGTACGCCTGTAACTGGGTTCGTAGTGTCTTTCCTAGCATTCGCAGGACAATGTCTGCCGGGTTCAGCTAGTAATAATGTGGTTTCCTGAAATCGCTCCAGGCGAATGCTGAGATGGTTTATTTAAAAAGGCCATGGCCGAATCCTCTCCCAGCTGCTGTCCTTGTACCAAGTTCTGTGTCGCCGTCTATAATGACCTTGCTGTTGACGAGACGTACAACCCACTTACATACATGCTAGTAATATTATAATGGTTGATCCGTCATTCGATGTTCGTTTAAACGATGAAAATTATATTTTCTGGACACACGTTATTATTATTATTATTATTTTAATTTTTTCAGCCAACTCCACCCCATTGGTCAGCATCACCCCAACTGACGCTGCCATAAAAACCGACATCAGGATGGCGTGAGCTGGGAATCGTACCAGGAGCCTACGGAATGCGAGTCCAACTTGATAAAGTTTCGCTATCTCACTCGGCACTACGTCTAACGTCTACACGTTAGGAATTTCAATGCCATTGGTTTGGCACGGGACAATTTCCGTCGATAGTTGCGCAGGTGCCAGCAAGAGACAAAAATCAGCTGATGTAATTTCTTTATTTCCAGTTCAAAATATTGCAATCATGAAAATGATTTAATTTTTATGAGCATATAATTTTTAAAACTCTTAGATTATGTCCTTGACTTGAAGTTTCTTTAAGTTGACCAAAAGTTTGGATTCTGCAGCCTTGCATTTACTACAACTGGAAAAAGAAACACAGCTATCTAGACACACACACACACACCAACACACACACACACACACACACACACACACACACACACACACACACATATATATATATATATATATATATATATATATATATATATAAAAGGCTGCGTAATTTATTGTCTCTGGGAAAATAGTGGATGTGTTTTCTTAGAGGTAATTTTAAATTCTGACTAGGGCAGTACAGAATAAGCAACTTTTTTTATATCATCCGTTTGAATTTGCCTGAAGAATACTGGTGGATATTCGTTTGCTAAGGTGTTTCAGAATTCGTGGTATGTAGTCGTATTGTGCCAATTGTGTTTGGAACAAAGTTATTGTGAAATAACATAACATAAAACAATTAAATCTGCTTCGTGAACTAACAGAAATTGTATTGCTAACGATTCCTCGTCAGTGCTCGGCAGATTCCTCTGGCCTCTAATTTTAGAGTTTGGCCCGCAGAATACAACACCCTCTCTCGGATACCCTTTCCCTATATTATTTATTAATTTCAAATGTTAACTTTTGAGGACAGTCAAATCTACACGCAGTTTCACTATGCTGATTAAGGATGTTTTAAAAAAATTACATAATAAGTAAACCACGTGAATCCTGAGATAAAATGAAGACGAAAAAGTTAGAGGCAAAATATTGTACGATGACGATGACGATGACGTTATACACGCACGATATGGCAACATAGCACTGTAGTTAGTTCCCTCTTGCGCTCCATTGACAAATTACCTATCTTACTACTACTGTACTGTTCTGACCTGCATAATGTAGATGCTCGTTAAAATACCTAGCTGTCCAAACATAAGCGTTCACTTGACACATTTTACACAAAATAATACCTGTACGTAGAGTGCAAGATGGGGTTATCTCCACGCTGTTGTTTTGAATATGTTTTTGTCCTTGTGTCGTTTTCTGAGATATGACTATATTACTTTCAGGAATTATCTCTATGTTTTATATCTGTTGACTACAGCTTATTGGCTTTTCTTCCTTAATTTTTTGTGTTTATTATATTGTGGGCTTTTCTGCAATATGGCAACATTCGCCCACAATGACGTATGTCTAAAGAAATTGTTCTGTTCTTAGACTAACAGTGTAAATATAGTGAGAGATTGCTGGAAATATATGTTTTGAGAGAATATTGACTTATGTAGTTTGATGATTGTTTTGTGGGAGAGTTACAGGTGGCATTAATTAACTGTATACTTAGGGATTTTAGATATTATTAATATTTATCTATGCAGTTGTTCATTGCATCTAAGTCAGTGTTGTATTGTCATTGTTGAGTATTTTGTAAGGTTTTTAATAAATTGGAAAACTAAATTACGTATATTTAATTTATCAATTCCTCCATTTGGATCAAGCCTGGTTACGTCCAGGAAAATGAATTTGTAACAATATTTTAATTAGAAATTTCTCTCTAAGTGATGTTCTTGTAGCATTAATAATCGAGCGATGTGGCACAACGGTAGCACGTTGGACACGCATTCGGGATCGGAAGGACCCGAGTTCGATTCCCGGAACCGGTCATAATGTTTTTTTGTGTGTATTGTTTACTCTAACGCTCACGATGGAAAGAGTTATGATGCAATCCGTCTCTATTCTAAAATTCTATGTTGTGTTTAAGTTTAGCGCAATCACGTTAGCGTTTTGCGTGAGGAATAAAACAACCTGATATTGAACACCTTACAACACAATTGAGACGCCAGGTGCGCACTGTAGTTTTATAAAACATTGAGCATGCAAGATAAATGTTTTGATTGCGAGTTGGTAACCTTGCAGTGGAGAGGCAAAGAGCACGTTCCTTGAACAGCCAATGTACACGACGCACTTAATGGCTTTTCCTTTGTAGTACTTGGGGCCATTAAATAGGCTGATGTTGCTAAATCGTCACTTACAAGTGTGAAGGAACAAAGAAACCGCCAGGTGTATTTCTTAGAAAAGAAACGTCAAATTACAGGATACGTACTATGAGTAAATATTATGGTAAATAGCGAAAATATTTTGGGCCTACATACTCTTGAAAACACTGTAGTTTCGTGCAACATACATGATTGGGTGATGTACGTATGACACAACGTAGCTGTCTGCAGACTAATAGCAGGCATCAAATATTACAATAGCGGAATTCTTGTTAGCTTAGTGAAATAGGGCAACAGCTCCACGTACAATATAAAGCCAGTAATCTTCTGGTAAGCTGAACGTGTGTTCAAATCCAGCAAACACTCAAGTTTTCCCGCGATAAACCCTTATCTCTAACTATGCGGAGACGTCGCAATAAGATTGGATAGACTATGATGAAAATGTGTATCTCCCAGTCACATGTAAATACGTTTTATACGGCCGCCAAAACTGTAATATTGGGTTAAATATTATATTTTGTTGACAGGTTGCGTTATCGTCGAAAAAATACGTCAGATTAAATTAACTTTGCTTACCGTGATATTTTGTTCAGCGGACGGATCTCGTTTAGATAAAATAACTACGTAATTTAGGAAAGAGTTTGAATATTAATACTTGTTTATTAGTAGGGACTCTGTTTTTATCGCGAAAAGAATTTTGCCCCAGTTTGTTTCAGTGCCTTACGTGCACATCTGCAATTGTTCTTCATGGTTATTGGCAGCGTGTCTGTGTGAAGAGCCGTATCTCTTTTGACCGAGCCAATTACAATAATGTTCCTGCAACACCACACGTCTGTGATTTGCCGGTAGAATCCCAAGGCTCGTGACAGTTAAAATATCCAATCACTGACCACGAAGCAAAACTGCAGATGTGCACGTAAGGCACGGAAACAAAGTGAGGCAAAATTCTTTTCGCGAAAAACAAGGTAGTAATAACGTAGTATTTGCATTTGGAAATTCCAAGCTATGAAAGTTGTCTTGGAGCAGTCTCTCATATAGCTAAAATAGGTTGTCATTATGTAAACATTTTCTAGTATGCATACGTTGACTGAAATGCATTGTTGTATAAGTGCAAATTGTAAACTTTCACTGAGTCTTGGTAGGGCAGAGAGAAGGGAGAAACTATAGCAGGAAAAATAAGAGTGGGTGGTGTTGTTGGTACACAGAAGCGAGACACTCTACAAGAAGTGATAATGCCACCCGATCGTCGGTTAAGACATTAACGATTGGCCTACTTGTAGGGCTCTGCTGGTACACGGTGTAAGCCCTGCAGCATCACGAGATGTCTTATAAACAGAGCGAGGTAGCGCAACGGTAATACATTGGACTCGCATTCGGGATTACCCGTGTTCGATCCCCGGCTCTGGCCATCCTGATTTCTGTTTTCCATGATTTCCCGAAATCGCTCCAGGCGAATGCTAAGATAGTCCTTAAGGCCATGACCTTTCATTTATTTCAAACAATTGCAAATAACTGGAATTATTTTTTAACAAAATGCTTTGAAAAAATTTTGAGACTGTGTACAGTCATATGATACACAATTTTGCCAGAGAGTTTTTTAAAATAATAAAATGTTTGCTAGCAAAAAAAAATGGCTTCATTTTGGCTTATTTTGACAACAAAATGTGTGATATTTCAGGGGCAAAAATCTAAAAATCCGTTTGGTGTATTGCAACAGAAAAATTCAGATACAAACGATGATATATAAGTGCTAAAACTGTAAGAATGAATTTTTGATATATGTATTAATTTGCATTAAAAATATATATTTTTGAAACCACTGCAAAACTACAGAGAGAGGTTAACAGAGACTATGGCCAACGTATCTCCTTGTTCGTATCAAGTTGTTCCTTACAGTCTCTAATGATCGCGTTGTTGACGAGACGTAAAGTCCACTTACCTACCTACGAGATGTCTACTACCTACCACCTTGCGAGCTCAGCCTGCTTTTCTCAAGAGATGCATGAAGACCAGAAACGGAAGTTAAAATGGTGGTAAAACGGGAGATCCCGTAGGAAACCCACCGGCCAACGACAGCGTCCGTCACGTTTCCCACTTAACGGAAGTCTGGAGCGATCCCATCGGAACTCGAGCCTGGACCGCTGTGGAGGGAAGCGACAGGTCTGATTTCGGCCAGTACGTAGGCTCGCCGAGACGTTCTGATGACGTTTCACCAGATTCTCGTGAAGAAACTTGTAAGATTGCTGCAACTTTTCCCACAACAAGTTCTTTTGACCACAGAAGTTTCGTCAGCTAGACGCTTCAGTGAAGCGGAAGGATTCTTCCGCTCCAAGGAAGCGTTTCCGGTCGTAAGTATACTAAAAAAAATATATCGTCTTGGACCACTGAGCCCTCGTCCTATCTTTACTCCCATCTTTTTTATAGTCTGTTTAGAACAACAGTCAAAAGTAGTTAAACTTTATAAAAGATAAGCTAATAACACGAATATGTTGTTACAGTGACTAAAGTTTAGAACTTCGGTTTCAAAATACGCTGGCATACCACCTTAGAAATTAATGAATTTCTAAAACATAAAGCCTCAGTTGTAAAACATGTCGATTCACTTTGCGGAATGTATGTTCATCACTGATGTAATAGTAATTTCATCGTTAGAGACTGTCTTTATACCTTTAACAGTTAGCGGCCCGGACGCGTGAGCCGTACTGTAATGCGGTATGGAAAGTATTTTTTCTTGTAACTATTAAAAATGTCTCTAATGTGTTTATCTACGAAAAGAAGACAAACTTTAAACTGTGTTCCTTTGATTTTAAAATTGCAGCCCGCTAGTAAAAACATCATTCCCAAGCTCCTCAAATTTGCTAAAAATGGCTTTTTCACGTTGCTGTAGCTGAGAAAATATCGACCGTATTCGTAAAACTAAGCTATAGAAACCTGCATTTAACATTACCACAAACATTTCATAAATAAAAAACAGGGTCCTCGCTTCAAGTCCCACTGAAAAATTGTTTGTACGAAAACACTGCACGCTGGTTTAGTTCTCCGCGCTTAGAGGCGATGAGGTTTCAGACGGACGTGTTATGTTCGACCTATCGCCTTCCCTGTTTCCGTGCCTCAAACGTAACGAGAAAGCTACCCTCCACTAACTCTTAGCTGCATCGGGAGACCAATTGCACGGTAAGTTAGATACGGGAAGGAAATTGAGTGTTGTGTGTTGTAGGCAACCATAACAGCGTTCAAGTGATTTCGTAAAGCCGAAGTCAGGATGGCTGGCTCGGAATTGGTGTTTTTTTTTTTTTTTTCGAATTGGAGTCTAGTATCCGAATTTAGGATAGCAAGAAATAAAATAAAAATTGCTCTGGAAATATAGCAGCCAACGAGCAAATAAATAAAGATAGATCACAATAAATTGTAGCTGAAATAATGTTCACGTAGTCGTCCCAACAAACTACCTGGTATAATAAAATGTATAGTATTTGTCAGTGACACGCCCAGGATCACTTTGGAGGAAGCTTAAAAAATTAAAAATCATAGTTATTGATAAGTCTCACTACATTACAAACAACCAGGTAATACGTATTTTGATGTAAATAATTCACTAAAATCCCCTTCATTTCTGAGTCGATTTTGCCTTGCTTTTTTAACCCATCAAAAGTTCAAAGTTAAGTAAACTCATTTATTCACATCCTATTAATAAAATTGTTTTTTGAAAAAAAAAAAAATGTTTCCAGCAATTGCATGGTGAAACTTAAATGGCGTAGTTTTAATGTATCATCTGGTATTCTATAAAACAACGCAATTTCACTTCTATATTAAATTTGGGATAAAACATGAATGTATCCAATCTAGAAACAACTTGAAATAAATATTAATAGTAACCATTTTTTTTTCGTTATTACTTGAAATGTAATGAAATGTTGATAAAACATTTTGCAATTTACTCAACACTGGTATACTGAAAATCATACTCAGTTAAACAGTAGCACATATTACAATTTCTTAAATTCTCTAAATAACTGTTGAAATCAAATGAAATACAGAATGAGTACTTTAAAAAGAGGCACTGTGGCAAACTTCTGTAGAAGAGTGAAGACATGAGATAAGGCAGAGAGAGGCAACAACTTACCTAGCTTACATAACCTCCATGCTATGAAGGGTTCAGCTCAAATTTCCATGAGGAGGGGGGAGGGAGAGCAAACGTAATAATTACTGTTCTAATTTTCATCTGGGTCACCATCTTAGATAAGTGATATGCCTTCATACAGTGACTAAGTTACATATTACATTTAGAAAGAACATGTAGGATTATTGTATGTAGACATATATATTGTTTAAGATTTGCCCCTGCTTCAAGGCAAGGGCATCATTTGGGGGGGAGGGGGCAGGGGATGGGGCAAATGCCCTGCCCCCTGGATTTAGAATTTTTAGAGTATAAATTTTTTTGTGTATTTTGTTATTTAAATAATGTTTTATTAAGTTTTATTATTAAAGTTTCTAATTTATACATGCTTAATTAATTAAAAGATGCAACAAGGTCACTGTTGCCGGGAAAAAAATATTGTCCTCCCCCCCCCCCAAGAAAAACAAATGACGCCCTTGATTCAAGGATTTATAAGTGGGGAAGGGGGCAATATACCCTAGCCTCCACGTCGTTACGTCCCTGTTACGATGCATCTTTTAAAGGACTATCGTGTATATACACGTAGCTAATTGGTTCAACTACGCGTACGTAATAGCGAAACAGCACGAAGTTGCAACGCCAGTGTTTATCAATGTTAGCAGGACGCTATTCTTCGTCGAGATTGAGATGCGGGCGAGGTATTATATATTCTACATAAAGCAGACCCCAGAGGGCAGAGGACGTGCACGAAGGCTCGGAGACGAGAGCGCGTGGGCAGCGGTGCGGTCCGCTGTGGGTCGTGGGATACGGCCGCTGAGCGTGTCCCGGGGTTCAAGAAACTCACCGGGTCGCGGCGGAAAAAACCCGAGCCCGGCCCGATAGGCAGTCCTTGAAAGAGCCGCGCGGCGCCGCGCTGTGCGTGTAAATCGGCAACGCTCCATTGACCACGGGGCTGGAAGAGAGAGAGGGTGAAGGAAGAGGGTAGACGCACGGAGAAGAGAGGTGGAAGGAAAGAGAAAGGGAGAGTGTCGAGAAGGACCAGGTGGCCGGCGCGGCGGGGGACCCGGGCGGTCGTACCTGGGCCGCCGTCCAAACCTGTGTGTGCTGTCGGTCAGTTGGTCCAAGGTCACCCTCCCTCCCAGTACCAGCACTCACTCCTCCACCTCTCGCTCCGCTCCTTCACCCTGGCCTGGCCGTGTTTCCCACGCTCGCTGCCAGCGCTGGGGTTTCCGGTCATCTCCGCCTTCCCTCCGCGGTCGCAGCGGAACGTCAAACCTCTCCCTCGATTGCCTTCCGAATGATTGCCGGGCAGCGGCACGCCCCTGCCCTCGGGGGGTGTTCGGTTTACTTGCGGCCAGGCTGAGGCTCCCATGCCGCCGGCACCGGTGAGACTGAGGGTGGATTGCAGAGACAAGTGAGGAAAATCTTGAGGTAAATATGAAACTAAGGAGAACTGAGTAAAATCTGAGAATTTTTCGTTTGCATTGCAAAGTCAGGAAGCTGAGATATCTCAGTTGAGGTGAAGTGTTACCACAATATTCGCGAGAAAAATTATTTCTCTTCGTTCATCGACTTGCGAATGTAGCTAAAATGTATATAATTTCGCATTTACTATGCACAAAACTTACATGACAGTGATTCGTTAACTTATATTTAGTGTTTCGCATATTGTAAAGCTGAAAAAATACGCAATAAAATTATAAAAATACGTCGTCGATTCTGTTTATAAACTGGAATCGTAACCACTTTGTTTATAAAATGGCATCGTAACCATTTTGTTTGATAACAAAAGTGACAGGAAAAAAACACGCTATCGTTTTCACGTAAAAAATGTACAACGAATATAAATTGTGTTGTAGATGCCAATGCCATCTTTCATTTACACCATGGTTATGTTCCTCCTCTAAAATGTTACCAATAAATTTAAAATATGAATATTACTCTCCCCCATGTGGCATTCTAACCTCAATTTACGGCCGCCATGATTGATTTGCAGCCTGAGAAATGTTTAAGGAAGGTCTGAGGACACCTTAAGAAATTCTTAGTTTTTCCTTAGATTTCACTCACTTTTCGTCTCTGCAATGAAAACTTCTCACAGTTCACTCAGAGAGGCCTTAGATTTTTCTCAATATGACTGTGTAATCGGCCCTGAGTCTACGAGCATAAAATACCAAAGGAAAGCAGGGAGCTCAATCCGGGTGTTCGATAATACATCTGTAACATCCACCAGTGGTTGAAACACTGTTGTATACCGGCTGATGCAATTATAGGTAGATCACGATAAAGAGAGCACTTTTGAAAAAATCTTTTCTAGAATAAATTTTTTAATGTTATTATAGTATCCTTAGACATTAATTTGTTAATAAAATCTATACACATTGACTGTTAATTAGGTAGCGTTGTTTATGTTAAAAAGTGACCGGAAACTACGAATAATGTGAAAAGATAAAAAGCAAGTATTTCTGAAATATTGCGCGGAAGAAACTTAAACATAGGTATGTATTTCCTGCATTCACTGCTATGAATTTAAAAAGAGTACAACTTCTATTGCTACCAGAAAGAAAGAAAAACAATGGAGTTGTAGGGAGTAGTTAATCTGGAATGCTCGTCATGGTTATCTTAATAAATTCAGTGTTCATAGGTACTTAACTTAAACACTCTTAGCTCGCGATTGATGTTTATAGTAAAACTGTTGTGTTTCGAAGTAGTACATTCGACAAGGATTCAGTTTCACTTACTGAGGTTTTCAACCCCAAAAATATACTGCTGGTATACTAGACCCATACCATATTTACGTTTTACTGATTATGTGGTGTAAGCGCTTCTTACACATAAATTCGGACATTATTTTCGGAGGCCAAGCTGAAGTCATGCTACCTCGGTATTGGCTGCGCGTGTTTCATCATCCACAGAGATGTCAGCGATAGTCGCAATACTTATAGGTGGTTCGGGATGAAGTGAGAACTTTTGAACCCCTTGTTACTTTCTTCTTTTCAGATTATTAATAATTTCCTGCCGCTTTTCAATGCAAACTAAGCTACCTAATGGAAGACTTGAAAAGAGGCGGAGCTTCAGTCAGGTGTGGGAAACAATTCCTATCTCCATGGATACTGTAGTTGAACATAACCTTCATTTAGATGTTTGGCTTCACATGTCCCGGATGAGACGTACGTCAAGAAAATTGATTATTTGTTTGGAATTTGCCGTTTTTTCAGGTAAACATTAATCTTATCTATTTGCGTACCGGTATCTTAACCATTAAATTGAAACTAATATTTTTTACCCTTGCGTGCAAATCTATAAATGCGCAACATTTTTGCTTTCTGCAATTACCAACTAACAAATCAGCATGTTCGTAAACAAGCTTTGTTTCCCACAGTACTTTTACCCTGCGGTGACGTCAGGGGGCGTGTACTTCAAGTCGTCCATTGACGATCAATGTGTACAGAATACACAGTACTCATAAGTTAACATCTATCGTCACAATAAATTAGACATATTATTTAATTATTATTCTAGCCGAGATGGTCTTCCGAAGTGCTAAATTTACCGTGAACAGCCTATAACTGTTAATGCATAATCGATATCTCCGTACAAGTACGCTTACTGCAACTCCCCCTCCCCCTCACCAGGAAGTTCGCCAATACACATAGCATCAATTTTGGTTATTCAGGTTTCACTCCAACCCATCGAAGAGAATTTAAATAACGCATTTCATAACACATATAAAGAAAAATGTAACACCAACTGAGATTTTGTTGATGTAGTTTACGTTTTAGTGCATTTACAGAAAATACTTCAGTTCAGCTAATTTTCACTCGGTCTGAAGATATCATAGATATGGCGTAGCACTAAATGAATTAAATGCAATATTCAAAAATTTTATTTTCGGTGGTCTTTAATGAAACCGATTTTACAGCATGCCTAACAGTGAAGGCGTTGGCAAGGGGTGGGCGGGGGTTCTAGCACCCCCTCCCCTTATTATCCTAAAAATTTTTTTTAAAAAATTGTATAAAAATGTGAACATATTTTGACCGGTGTAATAGTCAATGCTCCGTCACGAACAACTGCTAAAATAGCAGTATTTTGCATCTTGAAATTTACATTTTCCCGGGGGAGGATCCCCAGGAACCAAGCTTTAAAGGGGTGGTCGTTGTTCATTGTATTATTTTCAGGCAAACCCTCCTCCCCCTTCTTACATAAATCCTGGCCACGCCACTGATGCCAAATGTTTTGGGATTCGAACAGAAAAGTTAGTTACTGAGATTTTCTTGTTAAAGACAGTGCAAAAAAGAGTTGACTAATAACATATTTGGGATACACAATATCACTGATCCTGAGAGTAATAAATATATAAACCTTCGCAACATTTGCTGTGAATATTTTCTGTCGGCAATAATATATTATTAGAATCCTTTTACTAAACAACGGGAAAAAAAATCAGTTGTTTAGTGTAGTGACGCTTGTGAATAAGAGTTTCCAGCATTTCAAGCTAAACTGAAAAATTAACATTGATCTGGGATCATACTATCCTAGAGTGACTAGCGATTAAAAAAGAAAAGTAAATTAAGGTTGCCTAAAATAAGGGAGACGTGACTATTTGTGTACCAAATTCGAAAAGAATCGATTGCGGTAAAGTAAAGTAATCGGGTTACGTCGGCAATGAGGCCATTATAGACGGCCACACGCAACTTGACACAATGACCGGATCTGGGAGAGTCGGCCATGGCCTTTGTTACGGATCCATCTCGACATTCGTCTGGAGAGATCTCGGGAAACCATGGGAAGCCGAAATCAGAATGGCTGGAGCCGGGATCGAACCCGTATCCTCCCGAATGCAAGTCCAAAGTTTTACCTTTGCACCAATTCGCTCGGTGGGATGAACTGAGTAGGTCGTTGATATGTAACGTACAAGCTAATTTTTACGTTGTGCTATATTCCAAAACCATTTATATAAGAGGGTGTAAAAATTTTTATACCGTATTTCCCACAACGTTTACTGCTAGCATGTAAATTTTATTCAACTCGGTTAGTAGGTCATAAGTCTTGAGCTAGCAGTTAAACATTTTTAAAGAGCTGTTATTTCGAAAATAAACACGCCACGTAGGAAACTTAATACATTCTAAAAAATAGTTTGTAAATTTACCAGACGTGCGTACAGGAGCGCTAAGAAAGTAGGTATGGTAGAATTGTTTCCCACACATCCATGGTAACACTCCTAAACCATTTTATAAAACGGTCAAATGTATACTAATGTTACCAGACTTGTATTGTAACAAATGTAAAAGTTTGCATATTTACAAGACGTAAGTATGGTAACTGTCCCATACTGCGTCTGGGATAATAAATTTCTAAACATTTTAGGAAGTTTTTTACAGTGTAGGCTGACGCTCTTACTTGGTAATAGACTTTAGTCTAAGCACAACGAGTTGAGTATAATTAGTTGCACAGATTTAACTGTTAAAGACCTTACACACAATCAGAGGAATTTGCTTTCTGTACAGAGGCTAGAAAACAAAATGTCAAAATTATACATAGCCTACAGTATGTATATAAGAAAATATACGTGTGTTTTCGTGCGCGCGAGGGCGAGTATGTGTGTGATATTTTCAAATACGGAATATTTAAAAATAATTGGCTTCTTACAACAAATCGAGGATATTTATGAGAACTTCCAAGAAAAACTGGCTATAAAGAATGATAGCGAACAGTGAGGCTAAGGGAATTTGATACAAATTATAATTTTGCTTAAATTCACAGTTCGCCATGGTTCCGGTGAATATATTTCGCGATTTCAGCGTCCTAAAGCAAACTTTGTTCACGAATAAAGTGAAGTAAATGTTTCATAGACGGTTTATAAATTTATACAAAGTGGTAGACAGTATAATATTTCATCGCTGATAAGTTTCACCAACAGATAGGCATATTAATGTATAGGTATTTGTCTTTATCTTGAAACTATAAAAGTTAACCAAGCTTAGTAAGCAAATAACTTCCCAGCTGCCTCCGCTACAATATGTATTAAACTTGTTAATTTATAGATTTTTATTACACAATTGAGTATCCGTGTGTATAGTGGTTACCATAATTCAAGATTTAGTGGCACGTAACTGAGAGAAGAGAACCGGTTTCATAGGGAAGTAGTTAAAGTCAACTATCTATGCTAGAATGAAGGATAACAACTAGACAGAAGGCAGAAGAAGAGAGAGACAGTTAAGACAGAGAGAAAGAGAGAGAAACCGGCTAGTCACGCCCTTCACACGAACGCAATTATCTCACCGCGCATAGGTGGACACACGTGAGAAAACATCCCGATGTAGATAAACAAGGTAAACACGTCTCCAGTTGTTTACAACGGGATCCAAGTTATAGTAAAAGGTGTAGAGAATATACAAGGAAAACCAGACATTAGAGAGTCATACAGATGAAATTTGGACTGATGTCCAATGGCGAGGTTGTCTTGTAACTGAAGACGAGAAGAAATACTACAAATTGGTACCTGAAAAATAAATTTCTTACTGCCTTGGCAACGTGTGTAATTGAACCATATTATGCATAAATGAACCAAGCAAGATATTTACTTTTCTGAAATTAGTAGCAAATACATGAATTTAATACTTACATACATTAATAACTTATATGTCCTTGTACGGAATCATGTTCTGTAATTTTCTCATGCACGCAATCGTAATTAAATGCAGGTGTTTATCATCGATTTTTTCAGTTGCATCACAATGTCACTTGGTTCTTTTATGCATAAATGGTTCAATTAGCCTTGTGATTGCCATGCCTTTTCCTAATTCCAACAATCGCCGGCATGTACAGCTGCCTGCACATCAAAACAACTTCGACACATAGTTACCTAAATGGACAATTAGCTTGACCTCATCACAGTCTGCATATGCTCAATCTGTTCGTTTCTCTAGTCTCTGAGCATAACAACGTTATACACTTGCAAACATTCGAGTAAGTTATTTTTCTATCATCAAGTTCTAGAGTTTGTTCGTACATTTTCTTGGTGAAACTAAATCGTCCTCAAATACAAATCGTTAGCGCTATTAAAGACGCAATCTGACTAGAGTTGTTTTTGCGTGTTTGAGTCCAGCGGTGCCAAAGTGGCGATTGCGATTCAGGTATCGTGTCGGGACATCCGAGAGCAGCCTTGTGACTGGTAGAGCCCACGATTTTTCGCGAAAAGAATTCTGCAACAGTTTGTTTCAGTGTCTTATATGCACATATGCAGCCCTGGTTCATGGTCAGTGACTGGATTTATTTGCTTGGACATACTCCATTGCGAAATAAATGACTGTGGAAAGAAAACTAAAAATAAGACCAGAAAACATTAATAAGCAGAGTATGCTTTAGTCATCAGGATACATACACAACATGAAATTCCAAAACTGGAATCTGGTCAGATAAAACAAGGAACAAAACAGAAAATAAAAGAAATATAAAAAATATAAAAAAAGAAACCTAAGTTGACATGCGACACAACGATGAGACGAAACAAAAACACAAACAGAAATACAGCAAACGACACAACGATGAGACGAAACAAAACACAAAGATGTCGGACACAAACAGAAAAAACAACAAACGACACAAACGATGAGACGAAACAAAACAATGCATTCCCATTGCACAGTTCTTTCAAAGATCATAATCATGGTCAGTGATTGGCTGTTTTTAACTCTCAGCCGCAAATCACAGGCGTGTGGTGTCGCAGTAACCTTGTTACTGTTGGCACAAGTCAAGTGAGACACGTGTATGCAACAATACATTCTGCCAGTAACCATTAAGCAAAGCTTCGTATGTGCACATAAGGCTTTGAAACAAACTGTTGCAGAATTCTTTTCACGAAAAATCGCGGGCTCCAGTGACTGGGTTCTCGTAGGTTTCTGCCGAACTCTGAAGGAAGACAGAAGTGAGACCAGTACGACGGAGAAGCGAAGGAATGTTAAAAGGCAGAGGAAACAGGAGTACTCCTAGAAAACCACCTGGCTAACGACAACACTCTTTCACACACGTGTATTGGATATATCATAGCATCTTCATTCGTGGCACTGAAACGGCGGAATTTTTTCCGTTGCTATAGGTAGCCTGTACAAATCTGGCAGCGATAACCTGTCTCTATAACATCTTGGAGTAAAATCTTCAAGGCCGTTACAATACATCCTTAAAATTTTCATATTAGAAATATAATTTTTTATGGTTTTATGTGACAAATTGATGTCTCACTCACACGCCAGACTTACGTCAGAGCGTGTCGAGTCGGTATGTAACAAGCTTCGGTCGGAATTTTTAACTAGTCGCCCAAGGGCCGTGAAAGCACAGGGTCACAGTACTGACAGCTCATATCGTGGTAGCTCGGTACATCGCCATGGCAGCTCGTCGCGTCGTAGAAGGGGACGTGCTACAGCTAATACCACAATACACAGACAAGTTTGCAAAGCTACAAAATTGGTATCTTTGTAATCAGGAGGAATGTCGCTTTTCGCTTTATATATATATGTATATATATATATATATATATATATATATGATCGTGATAAAAATTTTGGTTTCTTAGTGCACCAAATAGCCTCTGTCTCAATTTTTCAATATAAAACATATTTCTTTTTCAGGAACTGTTTTTAAATACAAAACTATTTTGTTTACTGTTTTTCGTAACTTCAAAAATGCAGCCCGTGACATTTATTTTCGGTGTAAATTATTTCATTTCGGTAAGCAAGCAATATGTCGTACTAATATAAAGTATACTACAAAAGGGGCTCTAAGGAATGGGGTTGGGACCTAGGTTGAGAGACCGGGTGTGCTTGGGCGTGGTCGGCGATCTTCTGTTCGGTGGCCATCTTGGTAGCCATGTTGGATGTGATCTTGATTTTTCGCTTTTACATTTAACCTTGACATATGTTCATGATGTTTGCCCTTGACCTTTACCCTCGGAATTCATATTGTTTTCATCCGCCATATTGATTACCAGCTACCCGCCATATTGTTTATTACCTGTCGCCATATGGTTTACCAATTACATGCTCAGGCAAGCTAGGTAATCTTTGGCTTGGCCTCGCATCTTAGTACTGAAATTCGCCGCCAGGGGCGCTGATGTAGCCACTATCTTGTTTCTCGGGTTGGCCACTAAGGACGCTGTACTCTTTCAATTAATATATTATTATATGGTTAATTCTTGTATCGTTAGCCAGGCATTACTAGTGTCGTGCTGTACAGTATGTAGAGCCAGCGGTGGCCGAATGGTCAGACCATTCACCTCCCACCAAGGCGATCCGGGTTCGATTCCCGGTGGGGTCGGTCTCCGGTCTTTCGCATATGGGAATCGTGCCGGACGATGCAATCGGTTGGCGAGTTTTCTCGGGGATACCCAGTTTCCCCCGCTCCTACATTCCGGCGCTGCTCCATACTCACCTCATGTCATCCTTCACCAGCGCTAAAAACCTCGATGTTAAGTGCTGGCCAAAATCTCTCACTCATTCCACCGTAAATATAGAAGGCGTAGAGGTGTGTGAATCCAGCCAACAGATGAATGAACTCATGACAATTTTTTTCGCCACAAGATAATTAAAAAAAGTTGGACACAGTACAAAATAACCAATTTTACGTCCATGTTGTAGAGGGGACATGCGATAAATTGAACGCGTCAAGCAAACTTGGGGCCAATTATTTCGAATATCTTATATTTGACATGAAATTTCTAAATAAATACAGTTACAGAAAAGAGATTTTACTACTTATGAGCTCATATTTTTGGGTTATGTGTAACTTTAGTAATGTATTTTAATGTAATGTGTGGATTGGTGCAATGTTCATTAATTCTGCAATACGAAGTTTTGGTTAGAATACTTTTGATTTTTCATTTTAACCGTGTAACTTCATGGTTGGCGGCCAGAGCCCTTAAGTTAAATAATTCTGCTGAAGAAAATTTCCTAGGATTTATAAAAAATAACCCGAGTGGGGAAACCAAAAGACAGCTCTTAGAAACTGCAAAACCGTATCGCTACCTCACTATTTACTCGTAGCTTTACTTGGATCTACAGACACGCTCTGACTTTGACCAGCGACTTGAAACAGTGGAACAAATTCCATTAAATTACAAGCTGTTTTGTGAGAAAACATACTCTTCATGCCGAGTTAGCTGCTAAATCCCAGAAATAAATGACAGTATTAGCCTTATTAACCCGATCTGCTCTACTGATCCACAAGCTATAAGCAGATAATTTTGTAGCTCAGATAAATACTAGGCCACTTATACAGTAATAGCAGAACACGGGAAACGTTGTCCTACCAAAGCTAGACAAGACACTATAAACTCAGATACCAGTCTACGTCTCACGCGAAATTATTCCCCGTGTTCAAATATCAATGAATATTAATTTTCATAGAAGTTGATCGGCCGGCATACATCGTGGATGTGTTCCTCAGAACATTGGGAATAAAAAAACATTAACCAAAAACTGGTTATTCAGCTCTGTTAATGAGTTACAGGGACAAATGTGCAGGGAACACAAGCCGACGCAATGGAGAAACTCTTCCATTGCTGTGACGACAGGAAAGGTGAACGATACACACACGTAGCTGATAAAATGTCCCATTAGACTTCTTTGTGTGGGACTGCCTGAAGAGCCAGGGTGTAGGGTGATCTTGGACCAGATACACATGCCGAATTGCAACAGGCGATCACCGACGCCGTCGATAAGTTACGAGCAGTTACCCACATTGCAGCATGCATACTGGTGGAGCGAGTGAGATATTTTGGCTTACGTCCTTAAGGCGTCCGCCTGGTGAAGGGTATGTTTGTGTGTGTGAGGAGGAAATCGATGAGGTGCTACGAGCGATGTCGGCCGGCTCATGTATTGTGATATCGCCTCTAGGACCAAAGTCGTAAACGCGCGCGCAGTGTTCCCGCCGTAACGTTTTTACTGTTGGAATTCAAGAGGCGACCCTATCATTTCACTGAACGCGTCACTGTAGCAAAGTACAATGTACTTGTAGACCTCAATTTCGAACAAATCCGTTGCATATATCTTGAGATACAACCGCGTGAAAAACCCAACTTTAGACAAGTTTAAGGTCTTTAAATTAATACTTCCAATGTGCGTGATGTCTTGATAGTCACATTTACAAGCAGTATGAAGTGTGTTTTACTTTCCTAGATAAGCATTGCGGCTGCACGTTTACTGGTCTCTGAGAAAAAACGTAGCTCCTAACACGCTGCACGCTGTTTGAGAGCCAAACAGGCGGCAGCCTTAACATCGAGGTCTAGCGGTGGTGAGGGGTGACATGAGGTGAGTATGGAGCAGCGCCGGAATGAAAGGGCGTGATGTATCAGTCACCATACCGGATTATTTACTTTTTTTTTTAATTCTGAGAAGAAATGTATGAGATTCAGATTATGGCGTGAATTATTTCTACCATGTGTACAGATGGTGGCTTATCACGGGAAGATTTTAATGTTTGCTGTGTTTCAACGTTCGTTCAGCTTATCGAAAGCTCACTGGCTTTTCTTTGTACGTGAATCTGTTAGCCTGTTTTTACTGAGCCAATAAGGATCCCACTATTGTATTATTTGGTGCCGGTTGTAGGTCTGCAGACAGCTATGGAGTGTCAGACGTCCATCGCCCAATCATATGTGTTGCAAGAAACTACAGCGTTTTCAATGGTATGTTGGCACAAAACATTTTCGCGACATACCCTCATATCTAACAAAGTGCTACAGTACAAGCATCGCAGTTAAACTTTCAACGTATATTTAGGCTGCATTCCAGCAAATTAGGAATATAATATTATTGTTCGACCGACTGTGGCCAGAATATACGTTTAAAGTTCAAATGCTGTGAAGGTGGATATAATGCATGCTATAATCGCAAATATAGGCGGTTCGGGATAAAGTGAGCACTAAAAATCCCTGCTAATGTTCTATTTCCACCCAATTTGTATCTTTCCGCTCGTAATGGCTAAAGACGTGACATATCTAACCTCTCTGGACACGACACTTCATGTTTGCGCGTGTAAGGTTAATTCTACTACAGGTTAGAAAGAAAATACGTTTTCTTATGGGAGAGCTTGGCACAGGGAAAATTTCTGCCACTAGTTTCGCATCAATCGCTAAGTGACCAGAAAAATACGAAACCGAAGTAAAATTAAATATAAATAAACTTAGAAATTTTTTTAGTAATTTACTTTAATTTTAAAGTGAAAAGAAACCGATTTCGCGTTTTAAGTTATCAACTTAACATAACTTAAAATTCAGGAAAGCTCTGTGATTGGTCAGATTGGTGCACTAGCGATACCAGCGCTCAAGTGGCAGAAATTTTCCCTGTGCCAAACTTATAACATTGATCTTCCTAACCTGTAGTAGAATTAACCTTAGCGCGTGTAAGATAAATTGGGTAGTCAGTACGAATTGATACAGTGTGATAAAAAGTGATTATTAATTATATAATTATGTTAGTTTCAGTTGAGTTGTTTCTGTGTTGTACCTAAATTGGAAAATACACGGAACTATATTGCGTAATTTCGCTGCCAACCGTACAAGCAGTATGGCAACTATTGTTAATGTTGAACTACATCCAGTAACGGCAAGTAATATTTTTCAAAGGTAAACATTTTAGTGCTCACTTTATCCCGAACGACCTATACAACACTTTTCTTCTCAGAATAAAGAAAAAGAAAAAAAAGAAAATAATGCAATATGCCGGCTGATATCCACCTTAAAGCTTCGTGTGTTTTCTTTCACATTCGTCCTTGTAACTAGTTAATGGAGTAGCGCAGCCCATTTTCTATATAACGTTTTTTATTCCCAGTGTTTTGAGAAACACGCCTCCGAAGTATGTCGGTCAAACCGCGTAACATCTTGTATACTGTATCAACTTTCTTGATTATCCTAATATTTTACACTTAAATCTTAAAAAGCCCAATACAGCTATGGTTCTGAGCTTTTTACTGGCTATTCGCTGTAAACTGGGCCATTTCGAAGCCCTATTTTTATTTCTTATTTCTACTAATGACTCCAGACATGCAATATACGCGTTATAATATTTATAGAAGACTAAACTTCACTTTCCTGCACATAACAGAGCATAATCTGCGATTCAATTGGCCACGAACTTTTATGTGTTGTCATTTACGTGTGTTACGTCTTATACAGAGATTGGCTTCTCTATCGTGTAAGCATTCTCCGCGGCAAGTCACGACAATATCGGCTGCGGGAGACGTCGATCGAGCCTATAGTCACTTGGAGTCTAGTCAGCTGTCAGAAAATAACGCGAATTTTGTGTATCTCTACTAATGACATATCTGTTATTTGTTGCTACAACCATACTGTAGTATTATGATACACTCTCAGTATACTGACTTTACTGCTCTCAAAAATTCGGGATTAAAACCAAATAAAAAAATATATAAATTTTAAGTTATTGTTTTTGACAAGGCAGTCTTAAATTAAAAGTGCTTGCTTTACCCTTGATGCAGCTATTGATAGAACTTCGGAACCGTAGTCAAGGACAAGTTTTATAGCTACCTTATAGACCTTTCACTAGTGTTTGCCATTCACCAGACTATTTCTTCTGGTGATTTATAAAACGAATTTTTTTATATTCGTTTCCGCATTTTAAAATAGCACTGAAACAAAATTAGCAGGAAGAAATTAATGGCTGGTGAGTCAAATCAATCACTTTATTAATATCTGTTTATTTCCAAGTACTTGTCTTCATTTTGAGTATGATGTTTATGTCATGCAGTCTTCAAGTGCGCCCTGAATGTGTGTTTTCATAAACATATATAGTAAGACAAATCTAGCTGACTCATTCATCCTGCACAGTCTGCTAGTGAACTCTGAGTATCTTGCTGGTATGCGTTTTTCATCTGTATAGACTTAAAAGTTACAGTAAGGTTAATTCTACTACGGGTTAGAAAGATAAATGTTAAAAGTTTGACACAAGGAACATTTGTGCCGCTTGAGCGCTGGTATCAGTAAGGGTTGTAAACTGACCAATCACAGAGCTTTCCTGAATTTTAAGTTACATTAATTTTATCATTCAAAACGCTAATTGGTTCTTTGCACTTTAAAATTAAGTTAAATGACGTCTGTCAATTCCAAGCCTGTTTTATTTTACTACGGTTGAAAATATTTTGGTCCCTTAACGCTAGCAGTGAAACTATGTTACGAGAAGATTTTATTCTATAGAAATAAATAATTGAAGGTACATAATTGCTAGCGCAAAACACAGAGAACAAGTGCGATTTTTTTCAGCTGTGATGAAGTGAGGAGAATATAAGTTGTGTGTGGCCATTAAGTGGGGTAGGCTAGAAGGGTATGTCATAAGGAAAGGGAGGGGACAGGAGCGGCTACAGGGTATGCTTTAAGATAGGGCAGGGGTATATCATAAGGAAAGGTGGCTATGACAGGGAGGGGGTAAGCTATAAGGGTAGAGATAGGCTAGTACAAGCATAGGGTGCAGGAGAAGGAGCAGACATTCACTTCCCCCTCATGGTGTTTAGGCACAACTCGTACCAAAAGGGTCTGTTCCCATCACTTACCCTCCCCCTCACTCCCCCGCACCAACTTTCTTGGGCGGGGATTAAGCCCTCGGCCAATCACAGAATTCTTGGCACTTAGGTGTTCTTCGTACCGAAAGACTCCAACAACCAATCCCAGCCAAGGACACGCCCCCTTAATCGCCCCGTAGGCCAATTGCAGCACCCGAGGGAGGGGGGACTAATGCTATTCAAATGCACCTTATGCCGGATTTGCTCCCAGTTGGGACAAAACGCCCATGTGGTCACTACTCGGAACATTTCATTCACTTACTAGACAGTTCGGCCCTTTGTCCATGCGCGATACGAGTCCTTGTTTGTATTGCTCTACTCTTCGCGGCAAAGTGTGGACAACCAGGAAGCAGCACTTAACTTCTATTACCTTAGCTTGTCTTGTCTTCTTTTCGTTTAGCACCATTGTGCATGCACATTAACTCCAGGATTCATAGTGATTATTAATACCACATTTTTTTTAAAGAAACACAGTAAAATACACTTTAAAATTGTAGAAACGTACTTCCATGAATTTATGGAAAGTTACGACCAAACATTCGTAAACTGGCAATATGGCCAAATTTTCGTAAACAAACATTATGGAAGCCACTTCCGTAAAATTACAGTACTTTTCTGTCAATATTTCCGTGAATTTACGGAATTTTTTAACAGTTTACTTACATTTCCTTCGCTTTACTTTTTTTTATAAATGACCTTAGTTATGGACCCATAAAGTCAGAAATACAGTGAATTCGAAACGAAGTATATTGAAAGGCTAATAACATATAATCGGAAATTCATCAGTGCAGCGGTTTATATAGATTATATATAGAGGTACGTCAATTTCGCGGATTCATCTGGCAGCAGCCTAAACTTGTCAGTCCTATACACCCACTGGCCACAATCGATTATCTATTGGCTTATAACCGTACAAGCAGGTAGCAAGCGATAGCACTTCGCATTATTTCCTTATTTACTACTGGCTTGCAGTAGTCAAACGCGTTTCGTAACAGCTGCCAGCAAGTCACAGACATGACAATGAAGTACACATAATTGGCGTTCAACCTGACCTGGAATGTATCTGCGAAATTTACGTACCTCTAATTATATAGATATAATTATATAGAGCGCAAAGAACACAATACCGAATACCGAAAATCCACTATAGAAGAACATAACATTACTAGCCTATATATGCTTCCTTAACCTGCAAATGTGCAATTTGTGATTTGGTCTTGACAATTTGTCAGTACATGCGGAAGTAATCTCAAAATATAATGTAAACTCACAACGATAAAAGCTGTACAATATAAAATTTTTAATAAATAACATAAATTAGATAAACCTGACACCAAATAAAAACGGGAAATATGACTAAAAAATTTTTTTTCAATACGTGTACGATTCGAATGTTGGGCAGTATGTTCAAAGAATCTCATACTTTCGGCAACAACGGAGATTTAAAAATAAGTTCTGCTGCTGTCTGCTAAAGACATTACTTGACATTAACATGTACACACATGACTATCACTATACAAACAATGTCGCCAAAGGTTCAGAAATTCAGCACGCTTGTTAGAAACTGAATTTTCTAATCCCTGAAAATAGACAAAAATAGCTTACTTAGGCTGACGTATGAATGAAACAGCATCCAGATTCGAAAAACACGAAGATAGAAACTTGCGTTTGACGTATGCAATATTTCTCACATATAAAACTACATGGTAGCCGCTTTAAATCTGGTAGGATAAATGAAAAAAAATAGTCAAGCATTACACGCCAATTGAGTTGTTTGCGTATACACTGAGAGAAAATATTGGTTGATTCAAACAAATATTTGTTTATATATGTGTAAACAACGATGTAGTGTTGTTTTAAACAAATATTTAGTTGACAACCATTTTTTGTTAGATTAACAAAGCAGTCATGTTATTTCATAATCTCATTTAGTTAAAATAACTAAACCAGATGTTGAAACAATAATCCAGTATTGTTGATTTAACAAAATCAGGCGTTCAACATAATACTTGTATGAATCAACACTACATTGTTGGTTGCACATACACAAACAAATGTTTGGTTAACTCAACAAATCCTTTTTCTCAGTGTAGAGGTAATACTACCTTATATAAGCCGACCTACGGCACCCTTAGAGAGCCATCGAATTTGTACCTCGCAAACTCACATATATACGCACACACAGCCTATATAGAACTGAAAATAATTCCATCATAGGAACGAGAAGAGCGCATCTCTCATCCTATAATTTACAGTTACATAATGCGTGTTCTCAATTTCTACGTCCAGGAGTAATTTTCAACATTCAGCGAATGCTAACATATCCCGCAAAATGAGCGTAGTTTGTTCACGGCGGTAAACTAAGTGCTTGAAGGACGACAGTGTTACCAACATGACATTAGCAGATATTTTCCGCCGCGACGAACCGGAACGCAACGCCGCGTAGTTGTTAATGACTGCCGTTTCAGAAGCAGGGTTACACGTGCGTGAGCTCGTAAACGACAAGAACTAAGGCATAGAGTAGCGATAATTAGCAGTAATATTTGGCAGGTAGGTGGTTTGAAACCGGCTGCTATCCAGAAGCTACGAGCGTTTGTCTTCCAGAGACTTTGTGAAGTCGCCCGGAACATCGAGCCATAAAGAGTGAGAGTAGGTCACCATTTTGAAATTTTTTATTTCGTGTCTAACTTTCCTTTTGGGTAAATTTATGGAACTTAAATTTACTGCAGGGTATAATACATGTTGATAGAATTTTAAACAATAAATATTTGTTTGCCGTTGTACAGATCTGATTGCAGGTAGAATTTTTTTATTAATTTCTTAACTGCAACTAGATGTGTAACAACAGTATCTGCAAACAAATAATTCTGATATCTAAAATTCTGTCAAGTATTCTACTCTACAGTTGGACTAAAGTTCTATCAATTCACCTAAAAGCAAAGTTATGACACAAAATTTAAAATTTCAAAACGGTCGTGGCGTGTGTAAGGATAGAAATTTACGTGTTGAATTATATTCGGCAGTTCTCAGTCATTTTCAATGATATCGCTTTCGGACTGTAATAATTTTATTCATTGGCAAGAAAAGAATAAACTGGTTCAAAAATAAAATTTTAATGGGAAACATTTCCTGTGTTTGGTAATGAAATTAATTATTTCCTCATAATTTTCATGTCATTTAAGAAACACGCTTAAGTCCTGTAAATATGTTAGCATAATCGAGACGAACAAAAACAAATGTCACTGACAGCATGTTCGTAGGTTCGACAGATACTGATACTCATATTAATTATGTATCTCTTTATCTCGCCGGGGCTCCGTGTTGTTCCTTAGTTTTGCAGTGATTTCAAAAATATTTTTTTATTGCAGCTAATAGTTATATATATATGCTCCACAGTTTTGACAATAATATGTCATAATTTGCAGCTGAATTTATTTGTAGCAATGTACTGAACGGTTTTTTTAGATTGTCACCCAAAGTACTGCGTTTTTTGTCGTAAAATAAGCCAAAATGAAGCAAAATATTTTTTTTTCTGACGAATGGCACATTATGTTTAAAAACGCGCGCACAGTATTGGGCATCGTGTGATTGCACATTGTCTCAATTTTTTTCAAAGCTTTTGGTTATTGGAACCAGTTTGAAAAAAACTAAGGAACGAGCCCTTAAGAAAACTGCGCCAGATTAATGTGTCACCGTATGGGTTATTCACGTTAAAGTGAACAATTTTAAGACTGTTGTGTTCATTTGTCACCCGGCAATGTTCATCTGAACAAATCGACCGAAAGATAAGGGACTGACTTAAATGTTCTCACCTGATCGAGAAATCGGCCCCTTTTATTATATATGGGCACATATTGAAGTGCAGAATCTACAAAACGAATGTTTAAGAAACGTCAATTGTTAAAAATGAAAGCACCATGTCACAGAAGCAGTAGGGCCTACCGAAAACTGGTAGGTTGAACATTACAATTGTTACACAATACGTTCATCAATCAACTTAAAGAATTTTCCTAAATATGTAGCCTAATTGAAATTCCTTTGCCTCTAAATTAACTCAAAAAATTGCCTGGGGGATGGTGAACGGCCGTCTCTAATCTACAGTAATTTCGCCGCTAAAAATATTCCTGAGGGCGTATAAACATTTTTAACAACATTCTTACGTTGTTAGATAATAAATAACACAATCTATCTGATCTTCCAACAATTGTACCATAATGTGGAAGTAATTTATTATGTACCAATGTAAAAATGTGTAGTAGACTTAACATTTCGAGCATGAAATGTCAAAAATGTCAATACACCACCAGGAATGCTTGTAACTGGAGAAAACAATGTAGATTAGAGATGACAGTGTATCGTCCCCTTGCTGGACTTTCATTCTGGATAACCCATATCGGTTACCGGCGCCGGCCATCGTGAGTTCAGTTTCAAATGGTTTGCCGTGATACCTTCATGCGAATCCCCGGATTGTCCGTCAACAAAGACCATGGTCGACTCGTCTCCCCGTTCCTGTCTTTGTGTAAAGTTGTGTCTCGCCGTCTCTTGTGGCCACGCTATCGACAAGATCCACTATTTCCCCGGATAGCTGCAGATATTTTTCTGCCACGCCTTCGGCGTCCACCTAGGTTGTCGTGTTTTTCAACGTTCGAGGCCGAGAAGTGCGGAAGCGGTAAGGAAGCTCATCACGCTTTACCCTAGTCTCTAAGCACGTCGTGGAGATGTCGTGCAGTCATCTTGACGACAGCTCGTATCTCTGAGACATTCAGTGGTCACCCTAATGTGGTCATAATATTAAAGATATAGGTTTATTGAACATGCCTTTACATTTTTTTTTTTTTTTTTTTTTGGTTCTGCGCCAAGATTTTTGTACCGAAAAAGAACCGCAAATAAAACCATTTACGCCATATTCTACGGCTAGAAAATATGCTTTAAGAGTTACTGGACCGTAGCTTTTTTTTTAAGTTTGAGGCACGGAAACGGTGAAGGCGATACGTCGAATATAACCCGTGTGTCAAACACCTCATCGCCTCTAGGCGCGGAGGACTAAACTAGCGTGCAGTGTTTACGTAGTAACTGTTTTTCAACGGGACTTCAAGCGATGACCCTATAACTTCATTTGTGGAAAGTATGTGGTAAAGTCCAATGCAGGTTTCTATGATTTTGTTTTACGAACACGGTTAATATTTTCTCAGCTACAGCAACGTGAAAAAGTCATTTTTAGCACTTTTGAGGAGCTTGATAATCATGTTTTTAACTATCGGACTGCATTTTTAATATCATAGGGACTTAATTTGAAGTGTATTTTCTTTTCGTAGATAAACGCATTAGAAACATTTGTAGTAGCTATATATGAAAAACAACTATACGTACCACGTTACAGGTCCACTAACTCTTAAGAGGCCTCCCTAGATAGACTGTTTTTGTGTGTGTGAGGCAGGAGTGGTAAGGTTTCCGTTGATCGACGTATGTCATGCATTATTGCCTCTCCGCGCTAGACACTCAGCATGCGGTACTTACTATTATCCTTGTTCCTATGGGACTTTAAGTGATGACCACATTATTTTATTTATGGGCAGCGTAGTTCAAGTTCTAACGCTTATTTCTATAGTTATGTTTTTCTAATATGATTATTAATTATCCAGATACGGCAGTCTAAAAAAAAAAGCAATTTTTGGCCGTTTCGAGAGGTCAGAAAATAATGTTTGTAATAAACATGCCGAATTTTTTAAATTATAGCGACATAGTTTGATATGGTGTTTTTTTTTTCGTAGATATAGCCTACTAATAAAATGTACGTTAAATATTTTCGTCAAAAAGAGAATAGTCGCAACTCGCTGCAACGCATTAGAAGTGCAAATAGGCAGGCCCCTTAATGAGTAGTGGTAAACCTGGACGTGCAACATATTTTCAATGCTATTCCTAGGCAGACATTGCTCATGCGCGATGGAAAATTTTCGAATATTTCTTGTAACGGCCGAAATTCTGCACACCGCTCTTTGGCCTGAGCAGGCCCAAGTTTTTTTTTTTTCTGCGGGTGAGTTGACCTCGGTGTTCTAGTCGCCGATCCCGAAGTTACACTCGTGCAAGGCCGCGGGCAGTCGTGCACTCCTGGACTGAGGAAAGGAGCGGTTTAGTGTAAATGCAGGCTTGCGAGCGTGTGTTCGGCGTAACGGCGCCGCGCGCGCACACACGAGGGGCCAGTGCAGGCCGTCAATTTGAGCTTCTGTAGTCACGAACCTCGGGTGAGTGATTGCGTACCATCAGGAGCCATCAGCCGAGTTTAGCAGCGGTATCTGGCATCTCCGCGGGGCGGGTGCGTGGCTTGTTGTTGGCGAGACAAAATGACTGCTCTGCGTGCAAGAAATAATAGTACAGAAGCTTGCTGCAAACTGATTTAAATCCACTACTGATATCGTCACATTTTCAGCAAGGCTTCCCTTGTAAAATCTGGTTGCTATCTCGGATGTCAGTTTTTAGCGACCTTGCAAGAGGATACGATTATGTATCTTACCAAGCATCCATGATACAAGCAGTTCATGTTGAAGAAGGGGCCGCGGTGGCCGAATGGTCAGCCGACCCCCCGTAGCTCAGTTGGTTGAGCGACCGACTTGGATACGAGGGGTTCTGGGTTCGATTCCCAGGCCTGGTTGGATGTAAAATTTGTGTTTGTCCGTTAGCGTCTTTTCAATTATCAGAGTCACCAAATACTGTCACAACTGGGGAATTGTCAAATAGTAAAGCTGTAAAGGGAGGATGTTTGGCTCATTGGCGCTGTTGCGACCTCGCCAAGGAGCCTAACACAAAAAAAAAAAGGTCAGATCATTCGCCTCCCACCAAGGCGATCTGGGTTCGATTACCGGCGGGGTCGGTCCCCAGATTTTCGCGTGTGGGAATTGTGCTGAACGATGCCATTGGTCGGCGGGTTTCCTCGGCGATCTCACGTTTCACCCGCCCCTTCACTCCGGCACTGCTCCATTCTCACCTCATGTCACCTCTCATCAGCGCTAAAGACCTCGCTGTTAAGCGCCGACCGAAATCTTTCACTCACTCGTGTTGAAGTATGCATATTTGAAGACTATCGTGATAACACTAACGTCTAAAATTTAAATAACCGTGTCCTCAGATCCTAATTTTGAGTACGATAAATTATATAAATTCTATTTACTGAATACAATGCTGCGCCTGAATGATACAAAATCACTAGAACTAGAATAAAAAATTAATTTTAGAGGATTCAAAGTGCCTGCTTTACATATACCAGCCGATGATTAATGTAATACCTTAGGTCTAGGACATGTCGGTTATTGAAGGCACAACTAATTTTAAATTGAAGGGATTGGCATTCTCAAACAATTACAAACATTACTTCATTAAAATAACTTAAGAACATAGATAAATGAAGTAAAAAGTGAGCCTCAGCACTCAGTGACAAAGGGTGAAATTGATTGAAATAAATGGAGCAGGTGTTTTTTTTATGAAAAGTGCAGCAAAAATAAGCATCAAATTGCACTGTGATTTAATTAAACTTCGCTTACCATTTTATTATCTGACTATAATTAACACACAGAAGGCTATATATGCAAGCGTATCGCTCTGGGTATCTTTTACTAACAAAATTAACATTTTCCTGAAGGAAGAATTAGCAATAGTCACGTTATACAGCTCCGGGTATCAAAACCTGGGAAACAGTGAACCCAAACCACAACGGCTGAAAGCAGACTAATCATGAACGTCACATAGTTTCGAGGGCGTGTCTTGTGTGGTATGACCTAATAGGACAGGGGTTAATAGGAATACAGTAGCCAACAGAACTGGTGGTCCTGTGGTCGTGAATACTGTGTACAGTTCTCAAAGTGTTACAGGAGGTCGAGAGGTGAGGTGATATGATTTCACAGCCGTTCAACAACGAGGTCTTAGTAGCTGATGAGGGTGAATTGATGTGAAGGGACAAGTTTTAGGCCCGAAGGCCAGCACGTCCTCTTTCCACCCGCATTGAAACTGTACTCGGACGAGTGAATCAATGCACGGCACATATCCTCTTCTTTTCTTGCGACTGCTCTTGAATGACTTTGTGCCTGTGCTAGCATAATTACTAAACACGGCTTTCTGCCGGTAATCCATTCAAAACTTACCCTCCTCGCCAATCAGTGTTCGCCCAGACCCAGTTTTAATTAGGCCTTTACGCAGGTAAAGGTGAAGGGACAACATAATATCCATCTCCTGGCCGGGATTCGAACCTAGGACATCCCGCACCATAAACCAGCGCCTAACCGTCTACGTCACGGAGGCCGACAGGTCAGTAAAAGGACGTAGGAGAAATCGTATTTTATTGCAACATATAGGAAGTAACATACCTGATTCTAATTAGAATTTAAAAATAAAATTGAAAAAACCCAGTGTGACTAGACTCGTATGAGCGCTCAAGGCGGGACCTGCCAAGGTCACCAGTGGCTGGGGGTGATGAGAGGATCAGCGTGGCCTTGCTGTGCGGTCGTCGCCAGGGACTATCGCCGCCAAGAAAGAGACCCCCCCGACATCTGGCCAGCGACGGAACAATGCCTCCAGCCCAGCGTACAGACCGCAGTGCACGCACGTGGCTAGCGGCACGGCAGATCAAAGTTCCCTCTGCCGACATCTGCGCCAAGCCGCAGCCCGCAGGAAGCACACATGCGCGCGCACGCACGCCGTGTCCTCTTCGTCTGCTCCACGGATACTGACGAGCACTGGGGACAAAATAAAATATTGTAGTAGTCCCTGGGTCGACTCAAGTCTCTCTACGTGTTGTTACACGTTCAGTGGTGGATTTAGAAACATATTTGGGGGGGGGGTGGAAACTTATGCGATTTTATGGATAAAAAATACAGGCAATCTCAAAAATGTGGTTGTTTACTGTTATAGAACATTAAAAATAACCCACATGCAAGCAGGGCACATTAAATGTACTTGGATCGTCATAGAACAAAACTCAGGTTTCCTTGAGGCGACTGGACATACTTTGGCTACATAAAGTTCAACACGATTTGGGAAGGGGAGGGGAGCCTCAGTCCGGAAGACCCTTCCTCCCCTTAAAATCCGCCCCTGTACACTCATAAAACTTGAGTCAGTGAGAAATGACCACTTCGGCAAAATTCCTGTCGTTCCTGTCAAAAATGAGCAACTGAAGTTTGTGAAACCATTCTGATTATTTCAGTGACTAAATTGCTACTGATATAAAAGCTGTTTTCGCTCAATCTCAATTAATCCCACCTGCCTACTAGTGAAAATTACCGGTACAGATTTTTAACTGGAAGTTCAGTGATTAATATTTCACTCATTGTAACAAATTATATGGATTTAAGGCGTTTATGAAAATTCACTCGTTGGAGTAGGGTAGGTTATCTCAGTCACTTGACCAGGTTTTGTCGATTACAAGGATTTAATAACTGGTTTTAAAATGACGGCAATAAACAAATACGTAATATTTTGTACGTGAAAAATATTTTAGAAAATGCTACACCCACAGTGCATTCTTTTCAAGTATTACACTTTAACTATAATATTGGTTTTACTGGTTGACCAAGAGGCTATCAGTTGAAATTTCGAACACGGGTGAACTTACCTTGGGTAGAAACTTGACATTTTGGCTGGCCTATCCTACCCTACCCTCGTAAATTTTCATAAGCGCCTTTATAGTGTAAATGAGAAGCAAACTTTCAAACGAAACATAACCACGAAAATCTGCAAATGAGTAACATGTTTTCTTTGTAAGGTTGATAAGTTACACATGAATATATAGTTAAATTCAATAAAAAAATAAAAAAAGCGAAAATTTGTGTTTTCATTCAAAAACGAGACATGTCCACCCCAATTCAAATTTGTATTCAAAACAAAGGCGCAACGCAAAGACGTACAGTTACGAAATGTAGCATTTGGCAAGTTTATTAACTTTTAAATACCGACATGTCCATTTCGTTCATTCGAAACTGAACATGAATATTATTTTTCTTCAGTAACAAACTATATATAGTATTAACTTATCACATGATAATAACCATAATTTGATAGTTAAAATGAACACCCATACTTCATTTATACAGTTTTTCCCTGTATAACTGGTTAAGTTAGATATGGCTGGTATTGAAAATTTGCTCCTCAAATATTCAACTATAGTTTTGTGTCAGTTATCATTTATTCACTCGCAGGTGCGTCGACAAATCAGGAAGGATGTCCAGGGGTGGCCAAGGCATAAGGACTCGGACCATAAAGGGCCCGGAGTCAGTGGAATTTCTAAACTTTTTTCATTTATGTTAATAAGTTCACGTAAACAAACAAAATTCTATTTATATACTAAAATGTGGTGTTGGAGGTGGTGGGCCTCGGAAACCTACTTGAGGACCTTAGAAATCCTAACGATAGCCGGGTAAATGTGTCGTCTATAAAGTTGCTTTACATAAAGGCATGTTTTCTTGAGATATGACGTTATGGTAGGACTTTCTGTACTTCTTTGGGATACTTGCTTGTGTGTATATGGTATTCTCTGTTTACCTCACTTAGCTGTGTTTTTTTTTTTTTTCAGTTTACTATTCAGCCACTAAATTATAGTTCTGAAGGTGACGTTACAGCAAGTGTGTAAGGCCGGCTTTACACATTGGCCCAACACCCGACCTTGGAGGGAATCGACCAGGGTGTAAATGGTGCTTGGCCGATCTTGGAATGTTGGCCATGTGTTGGAAGCTTTGCCATTCATTGTCGGTTTTTGGTCCAACCATCAAAGGGATTGGCATATGCATTGGCGTTAACTTGGCCTGTGTTTACATGTTGGTGCATGCTTTGGTGCTGTGATTTTACTTTTTTGTAATTTCAGAGGAAAATATTGTTATATGAAGTGTTGAAATGGATTAGTGGACATTATTCTGCACATATACATAGAGTACGAATGTAGTTGCAGCAATTTCCAAATGAACTTGATCATCAATTATTATGGAATTTAAATTGGCCGTATGACTGGTTAAAAATGAATTGGACCAGTGTGTGTAAATAGCGACTGGCCGTTTCTTGGTCATTGGCATTTCTTCCTTCCAAGATTGGCCCAATATATTGGGCCAATGCGTGAATCCGGCCTAAGAATAAACTCGTGACTCGCTCAGATATAGGGAACGCAAATGTGTACACCGTTAGGGGGTCTATAATATAATTTTAAAAATAATTAAAATAATTCGCAAACACGTTATAGTGCGTATCTCTCATAGTTTTTGCGTAATGAGTTGTAAACGTCAAATTTTGCACTTTACGGTTTTATGCACGCCACTAAAACCAACTGACACCCCAAACTGAAAAAATTCACAGTGTATAACAGCGTTGTCACAATGATTTGACATGTATAAAATAAAAAATATATATATTTTTGTATTTTTAAACAATTTTTGGAATTTTGAAATATTTATTTCAAAATTCAGTATTTTTATTAAATACAAAACAAAATTAATTTTTGTTTTTATGAGCATCAACTCATAGCCTATAATATTGTTATACATTGTGCATTTTTTTGGTTTGGTACGTCAGTTGGTTTTTGTGGCGTGTATAAAACTGTAAAGGGCAAAATTTGACGTGTACGATTCATTACGCAAAAACTATGAGAGATATAAAAAGTTCCTAAGAGGAAGATTTAATCACAGTTTATGTCTAAAATAAGAAAAAAATATCTGGTACAAATATATATATATATATATATATATATATATATATATAAAAGACGCCCATAAGTGTGTACAGCAGTGCTCAGGAGCCAGCAGCATGCATGCAACTGTTCGTCATCCTACCTCATGCCGATTGTAATATTACGTCCGTGACACTCGTGAAGTAACAAACGTATCCCGGGCTAAGAAGACATCAGTACAGTAACGAAACATTGCAGCAGCAGATAAAGCGAATTGAAGAGACTCTCGATGTCCAGCGCATATGGCCATAGAACTATTCCTTCCTCCGCCGTGGCGAAGGACGTTGACTCTATCCATTCTAAGGTTGCAGCTAAATCACCGCAGTGAATGTCAATAGCATTTTCGCACAGCGTAAATTTCATTTCAAATATTGAAAAAAATGCTAGGTAACTGTGCTACGTCACAATGGCAATGTGAAGAATCAAGATATAATTCAATTGCTTTGATTTATTTCGTTAGCAGTTTTTATTTCTGCTGCAACCTAGAGTGGACAGAGTATGGCCGAAACGTTGGTCGTCCAGTAAGTCGACAGTTGACGAATACGGACGAAGTACAGTGAGGCACATAATGGGAACCTAACTGCTTACGTCTCGATAAAACACTGATTGTACACGCCCCAGTGGCAAGGAGCGTAGATTGTATCTCCCTCATAAGCTCGGCTGGCAAACTGTCACATGGTGGAAAAAATAAGCGCAAAAAAGTCGTTATGATGTTTCTACGACAACGCCCTCTACATTGAAAGACGCTTCGAGACGCATAGTATACATTTATCTCGCGATCAGATTTTAAAAAGAAAACGAAGCTGGTATCACCTATATCAATATTTTACTTACGTCCATTGTCAAGACAATAATTAATCATTTTTCTTTACTCCGGTCATCATCTTCATTTGCAATAACTTTGATTTGTGACGGAAAATCTATAATGTTATCAGATTTATTATGAAAACCAAAAAATACAAGTTTTCTCACTTGCTAGAACCGTCGAATTCCCTTGAAAAATAATAACACAAACATACGAACCATAAACGTGTTGATATGCTAATGGCGTACCAAATGGGCAATAACTCCAACTCAGTCACACTATGCTTTCGAAACTGAAGCTGGAACACTAGTTTGGGGAATTTGGGGGGGGGGGGGAGGGGTCTTTTTCTAAACATAAAATCTTTTCACGAACCACGTGCTTTTTAGCAATGCCCGTAATAATTTCAATAATCTCATGTTTCAGATCCGAATACGAAAAAGGTCATGCTTGACCGGACTTATTTAGCACCCTGATCTTATCCCTTCCGAATTAATAATTTGCGTGTAGTGACTTATAATTTACTATCTTAAAGTTGAGCAGTGTTGGTACAGCTGCAAAATTTACGATTTTTTTAATTTTCGAGCGCCATTATATTTTTAAAATTTTAGAGGGAAACCCACTGGGTTGACAACACTGAACAAAGACAATATCTAGGGGATAAATCGGCCGAGAGCAGAAATACAACATGCGAATATTTTCAGTCTCCTCAAGGGATCTCTCTTCATGTAGAGGGTTTCTGTAAGTCATGGTGAAAAACCGTTAATAAGAGTTATTGAACCTGGCACGTGGGATGTGTTGTAGCGTAATACAGAAGTATTTTTATTATTACTATTATTATTACTATTAAAACGTTTCTAATACTAAAACACGTCAAACTGTGTCCAAATAGTTTTAAAAATGTCGTCTGATGATTATAAACATGGTTACCAAGCTCCTCAAAAATACTAAAAATACTTTTTCACGTTATTGTAGCTGAGACAATATCAAACGTAATCGTAAAACAAAATCAAGGAAACTCGGATTGGACTTTACCGCATAATTTTCACAAATAAAATAGAAAGGGTTATCGCTTGAAGTCCCGTTGGAAATCACATTCTACGAAAACACTTCATGCTAGTTTAGTACTCCGCGCCTAGAGGCGATGTGGTGTTTTACGGACGAGTTATATTCGACTTATCGCCTACCCTGTTTCCGAACCTCAACCTAACGAGCTAGGGTCCAACAACTCCTAAGGCGCCCGTCCATTGGCCCGTAAGTTTGTGTCAGTGAGGCAAGACACTGAACCGGCAGTGGTATCGTAGAACACATGTCTGACAGACACTTTCAGCGGTTACCCCGTGCTTTTATTGGTGGAAAGTTTTAAGTAAAGAGTAAAGTCCAATACACTGTTCTATCGCAGTTTCACACAGGTCCTGTGCGTAGTTGTTTAGTTATGACAGACTGAAAAAGCCTTTTTTTTTTTTTTTTTTTTTTTTTAGTGGCTCCGAAATGATCTTTCTAATAAACGTGATGTTTTGAAACTACCCATCCCACCAAAGTTTAAAGTGTGTGATCTTTTCGTAAATCCATAGATTAGAAACACTTTTAGTAGTTTCTTAAAAAAGTTCTGCTAGCACGCTGCTACGCTGTTTACAAAGTAGTTACAAAACTTGCTATCTACGGCCCAAGAGACGGCAACCGAAATCTCGGGCGGATAGCAAAGTTACCATTGCGCCCCTCCAACTCTGTTCGACGTCTTCCACAACGTGGTTCAAGGCCAAGTGCGGGTAAATGTCTACTCGTACTCGAAGCAGGTAGTTAGTCTCTTCAAAATGGAAGGCAGCATCGATGCTTTTAGCTCCGTGTAGCTCATCCAGCACGCGAAAGGTGTACGACGTAACCTTCCTCATGGCCACATAATCCTGCTGAAGATGTACAGTACAAGTGACATTTGATTACGTTGCGCTTATTCCTGTCTGCCATATCACGTTTAGGACTATTGGTAAACACTATTCTAAATTAAAGATTGTTCACCTTTCATTTCTGGGAATGTTGTGTATGTATTTCAATGTTGTAAGGTACACAGACACGACACGTGCAGACACGCCTATCAGGAACCTATGTTCGGGATACATGGACACCGCGGTGGTGAAGTCAGGAAGAACACCTCCCACCGCGGAGACTCAGGTTCGATTCCTGGGAGGATCACTCTCGGGTCTTGCAAGTTGGAAACGTGGCAGATGTGGCCGTTGACAGGCAGGCGGGTTGTCTCGGCTGTGTTGTATTCTATCATTATTCCGGGCGTCACATCGTCAACGTCTAAGTTTTAATATTAGTTCATAAACCAATTTATTGATCCTTAAGCTATAGAGAAACCAAAGACATCGTAGTGGCCTGGAATTCTACAGCTACAATATTAACTATTGATTTTTGGAATTCGACACCGACCACCCCTTCAAAGTCCTCCCCCGGGAAAATTGGGATTTCAAGGTGCAAAATAGTACTGCTATTTTAGCAGTTTTTCATAACGTACCATTGAATAATATAATATTCAAAATAAATTTTAATCTTTTAATATATATAGTACATTTTTTGTGGCTATTTGGGGGAGGGGAGGTTAAAAAACCCACTCCCCTGGCTCCGCCCCTGTCCCTGTATGAATAGTAACAGTTCCAGCGTCGACTCTTTGAATAGTTCAGCATTCAGGAAACGGTGACAGGGAATCGACGAGAAGAGAAGTGTGCGGCGACGGGAGTGCTGAAGGTAGTATGAGGACAGTACATTCATGTGTGGGACTGAGGAGAAGTTTTATATTGGAACTAAGGAACAATAATTATTGGCTTTAAAAAGTTGCGTCCAGATTACGACACGGATGACTTAATTTTAAACTGCTGTTTCGTCTGACCAAAAAAAAAGTTATGCTTGACTCGCTGTACAATGTAGGAATATCAGGTACCCTCAAATGTGGATACAGTACTTTGACTGCAGGGGTAACATTGACCTACTCAAGATATTTGTTTTGGGACCATTTAATGAAAAAATAAATACGTATAGTCAGCTATTTAAACCCTTAAGTATGAACCATTCGGGATAAAGTTTGCCATTTCTTCATCAAATGGCACCAAATGAAATATTTTGTGTCGACCAATGTTACTCCTGCAGTCAAATTATCCACATATTACAGTACTGTAAATATTAATTTTAATATTTAGTGACAGTGATGTGTATTAAATACAACATAGTAAGTATTTTTTATTGTTTGTTAAGGACACTTGTGCTTTTTTTTAATAAATGAAGAAACTTTATATAACACTTTTTATTTAATACGCCCTACATCCTGATCGAGCCTGGCTACGCCTATTAGTATACAATTTTGTACTACAAAATACCATAAATTCCACAAAATAAGTTTCACTTTTAACATTCGCTGACTCCTGGCGATGGAAAATAAGTATGTAAAAGGTTTACCACATTCCCTGTTTTTACCGGCGGGAAATTGTTCCGACCTTCGGGCCAACACCTTGTGGTTTACAGGTTTGTTAAACTTACTTATAGACTCAAGGTTCAGTTAATTTTCAAATGTCACGCACAACTGGCAACGCGCAACTGTCTTCCTTACCGATAATACTTATTACGCTTTCGAGTTTTCGAGATTTCTGTGCTATTCATCAGGTGCAAAAAAATACAACTTGAGGTTACGTTTTTCTCACGATCAATTGCAAAATCATCTTATAAACTGTTAATGATTGCAGTAACTTTACTTAAAAAGAATTGCAATAACATAATACATATAGAGTCTTCAAATGCATTGTATTGTTAAAAAGTACCTACAAAGTCGTAAGCTAGCAATAAAATTAATTAACTGACGTGGAAGATTTTACATGCGTGCTGTATAAAGGCTGTCTTGAAATAATATATTTTTCACTTACATGCATGCTATTTTAAGGTGGTTTAAAGGATTACTGAACAGTTACACTTGCGTAAATATAGTAAGATAAAACGGTAACCACACATTTTTGCTATAACTTACGATAGATAGTGTTTGCTTGTTTTCTTTTATCAGGTCATAACAATGGGCTATCATTTTTTTCGAAGCATTATTGGTGTTTGTGAGTGTACTGCACATGCGCATGTAGCTAAAATAACTGCTATGGAAAATGGTACCGATTGTATCTTAGTTCTACCGGGACAAACAATGCAAGACTTTCAAGGTCAGTTGGCTCTGACGTCATGAAATCGGTTCAAACCTGTGTGTAAATTTCCTGCTGTTATTCAGTTGACAGTTCAGTTCGTATAAAAAAAAAGCACTCTATAAGATTGCAAACATGGGGTTGACACTGTACATAGATGCTATTACTAGATAATTTTGTTCATTACATTATATTGTTTAGTGTAATATTTTACTACAGTTTGGCGTCTCAAACATGATATCGTTACCCAGAACTTTAATATGAGATGTATGCAATTAAAAACCACTTTGAAAAAACGTATTTGTTTAATTAAGAATTTTTGAACTACATCTGGAAAGTTAAGTTGGCGAAATTGGAGAGCATGGATTAGTTTGGTATGTAGGGCTAACAAACGTCAGTTTTTAACTATTATAGCTATTTGAATGCGGGAATAAGCGTGTGTATGGGTATTTTGTTTTTTATATTTAGGTAAGTTAACAAAGTTGTGCTAAATATGTGCAGTTCAGTTGGCAAACTGTTTGTTCGCGCCTAATGTATTTATTTCTACGTATGTCGTACTTGTCGCCAAGAATAGGTGAAATAGCGATTGAGGTTGACTACGAAATAATTCTTGACAAATATGTGGGTGATGTGATGTCCAATACCCAATTTAATTTTGACGTTAATGAATTTTATTGAGGTAATAATTATTTCAATACTTCTGTCACACATTTGTAACATTTCCGTGTGTGGTTTACAAAGAGTGAAATAATGGACTAAATATTCTGCAATGTTTTTATTAGCTTCTCTCCACGTCCCCCCTCCTCCCCTCCTCCACATCACATCGAGAATCGTCATACTCGAGTTCAGTTCATAGTGAAGGTCTATAAAAATTACTAACTGTATTTTAACAGTCATGTTCCTAAATTTAAGCACAAGTCGATGTTTACTTGTAAAACAGTAAAATATAAATAAAAATAGGAAACATTTCTGACTTACTACTTAATATCAAAATTGCAAAGTGATTAATATTTGTATTCACCATACCTGAAACATGTTAAAGCATTTCAACTGTTAGTTTGGATATATTATCCTCTGTGATCTTTTTCAGCTAATATTGTTTTCAATTGGTACGGGTTTTGGGAATAAAACTCACCTACCACTACTCCTGAACATGACTGTTGAGTGAGTGAGAGAATTAGTTCAGCGCTCAACATCGCACATCGAGGTCTGCAGCGCTGGTGAGGGGCGACATGAGGCGGTGAGTATGGAGCAGCGCCGGAATGAATAGACGGGGGAAACGGGAGATCCCCGAGAAAACCCGCCGACCCATGGCCTCATCCGGCACGATTCCCACATGCGAAAATCCGGGGAATGACCCCGTCGGGAATCGAACCCGGATCGCCTCGGTACGACTGTTGAAGTGATATCTCTGGTATCCTTGTGTACTCTGTGCGTGCAAACGTAGTGCATAGTTAGGATGGAATTATTTACAAGTGTATATGTTGCCATGCATGACGTCTTCGATGAAAAAATTGTCTTTAGTTATTTAGAAAAATATAAGTAACAAGTTTCTTGCAGTGTGGTGTTTTTATTAAATTGATAAATGCATTGGAAACATCATCAGTTTCGGGAGACACGCTTTATAACTCCGTTCATGCGTAAGACGATGACTTCTCGTCAAGTTGGGTAGAGGTAAGATAAAACGACAGAAATATAGGCGGTTCGGAATAAAGCGAGCACTGAAAATAGCCCTGCTAAATTTCTATTTTAAGCGGCCTCCCTCCAGCTCTTCAAATTCGTTGCAGCTAGTTACGACTAGGTATTATCTTTTTGACGAAACTATTTAACGTACTGTACATTATATTTGTATCTACGAAAAGAACACACTTCTAACTACGTCGCTATAGTTGTAAAAATTCGGCACGTTTATTGGAAACATTATTTTCTGGCCCCTCAAAACGGCCAAACCTGGATTTTTCAGACTGCCGTATCTGGAAAATTAACAATCGTATTCGAAAAGCCGTAAATAGTTAGTGTCCCATAGTACAAACCGTACGGCGAGAAGCTTGCAAGCTAGTACAGTGCTTGGCTCGTTGAGGCGATGCGGCATTTGATTCACGCTTCAATTCACCCTTATGTCTCCGTCGTTTCTGAGACTCTAGCGCGCAGGTAGGCGGCGCCCTTAAAGACTAGCGATATTTTTTAAAAAGTTAAATGTTTAGTTCCCACTATATCGCAAACGACCTACAATGAAATGTGCAACACGACGCAAAGCATGACACAGGGTTGGCAGCACTGGAGTACGCCGAGGTGGGTGCACACGTGCGCACGCTGGGGAGTCGACGTCGTGAGAAAGCAGGGCGCGTACTCGACTCGGGACGCACCTGCCAAGGTCAGAGCGACAGAGAGGAGGTGCGTGCGCTCACAGGACGCACCACTCGCACCCGCGCTAAAAGCAAAGCCGTGTAGAGTCGTGGTATTGGAGGAGGAGGGGTGTAGGGGGGAGGGTCGGAGCTGTGTTACGTGGCGGGTCTGTGCACGCATGAGTTTGACGACGCTATAGAATCGCCTGGCGGGTAGGGGACGGCCTCCCGCGGACAGCGAACACAACTTCTTCGCTGCTAGGATCTCACCTGTGTTGTTAGACGTGCCATGTTCATGGTACTTGTACCATTATTTGACCTGGTGTACCATGAAGCATGGCACGCAAATGTACCATAATCTAACTACCTTTTGGATTTCTGGCTATTTTCATTCAAATGTATACTGGACGACTCGGCGAAAGGAAAAATACTGATGCTTGCTGCATTAATTAAAGTCTGACTCCAAGAGACACCCTACATACGAGTACACACCAACTGTGACAGACAGATTTTCTTTCAATTCTGTGAATGATCATTGCGCCAATCTTTCAATGCCAAGTGTTCAACTTTTGTCATTTTCAAAGCATATTTCCACGTATTTAATGCCAGTAGTGTAAAATAATTTTAAAAAATGCTGAGTAATAAAAAATTGATAAACAAAATGGTAATTTTTTTACAATTTTATAAATGTACCATGTTTTAAGCCAATGTACCATGATTTTAAATGCTCAGTATCGTAACCGAGAACTGACGCTCTAATATCACTGGATCTCAAGGATCGTGACTGCTATGTCGACACGCCAGCAGAGGACGACACAGAGATACCTCCGCCACCGGGCGGTGTGCAGATTATCTACGGCTGATATAGGCGGTTCGGAATAAAGTGAGCACTCAAAAAAGCCCTGCTAAAGTTCTATTTTCAGCTAATTTGTATAGTTCCGTGTGTAACGGCCAACGACTGGCAAACGACGGGAAATGTCTACCCTCTCTGGACACGTCACTTGATGTTTGCGGGTGTACGATAAATTGTGAACTCAGTATGAATTTGTACAGTTTTGATAAAACAATTTTATTAACTATATAAAATGCAATTATGTCGATTTAGGTTGCTTTTGGTACAGTATGGCTGTATTTAAACAGGAAAATTCACGGAACTATACATTTCAAAGGTTAAAATTTTTAGTGCTCACTTTATTCCGAATGTCCTATAAACGTTTTATCGATACCTGCTCGATGTAAGTGATATCTGCTTAGGAATAGCTTTGAAAGAACGTTACAAACGTGTAAACCATTTTCACGTCCTCTAGTAATCTTTGAAACTTATTTCCCTAAAATGGGGGGGGGGGGGGGCTGAATGGTGTCCTACCGCTTGGCTACTTAGTAGTTTGTGTTTCTGGCCGCTGTTTCAAGGGTCCCGGATTCGATTCCCGGCCGAGGTGGTGACATTTAACGTCACTTACTCGGATTCATGACTGGATGTTTGTGATTGTCTTGACTGATCACAAAATGTCAACGTACAATTCTACTTACTGCAAACAAAATACAAAATTACTTGGGGGTTACTTTATGGAGGGGGAGGGGGGTGGTATAATATTTGGTGCAGTGGCGAGGCGTTGTATCAAACCTATAAAGAACGTATCGAACCATTCGCCTCCCACCAAGGCGATCTGGGTTCGATTCCCGGCGGGGCCTGTCCCAGGATTTTAGCACGTGGGAATCGTGCCGGATGACGCTGATCGCCGGGTTTTCTCTGTGATCTCTCGTTTCCATCGCTCATTCATTCCGACGCTGTTCCATTCATCATGTCACCCCTCACCAGCGCTAAAGACCACGATGTTGAGCGCTGACCATAATCTCTCACTCTTCTGGCATACTTGTTATTTTTTCATCATTTTATCCCGTATGGGTGCACTTAAATGTACTTACATTCAAGCAGGTTGCGATCCGCCAAAGGAAAGACACGTACGCCAGGGTCAGTACAGTGGATTGCGTGTAGAGGCGACGAGGCGTATCTGACGAGCGTGGCGTAGTCACCCTTACGCCTCCTGGCCTTGAGCACGTGAAACACTTACAGCCAGACAGCACATGATGTTAGATGTTCTAGTCGTGGGAGCTGGTAACACGCTAGCCTGCTGTAACTAACGCCGACCATTGTTCAAACCTAACAGGCGTCGAGCGACAGTTTTGTCTAGCCGCTGAGACTGTGCAGCACACTCGGCAATTATCGGAAATGTTCGGGCTGCTTGCCCTCTCTACTTCCCGTCCCCTGAGACAGTTCAGATTGGTTTAGGTAAAGTTAATTCTATTACATGTTAATTTAATTTTACTACAGTTTCGTATTTTTCTAGTCCTTTTGCGATAGCAGCGAAATTAGCAGCAGAAATTTTCTCCGTGCCAAACTCTCCCATAAAACAATTACTTTTTTTTTGTAACCTGTAATAGAATTAACCTTAGTTTAGGTTGCATTGTTAGTTTAAAGTGCCAAAAAAATTTTGCTTTGCCGACGTGCGGCACAGTATCAGCGGCTAAGCACAAGTTCAAAATACTATCTGAGTGAGAATCAGTGACAACGATCACAAAAACTGAGAGTGTTATTTGCACTCATATTTACGAAGACAGCCAAAGCAGGTTCTAAATAACTGCCAACCTTATGAAACTACATAAAACTCAAAATTGTCAATCAATCGCTTTGGTTGTTACTCAGGCGTCATATTTCGTATTTAATTTATTTAGGGATGGATTCTGTTTTCTGGACAGATTTAGTGAATGCTACTATATTTCATAGTACATTTATGTTACAAAAATCTCACAAAATATATATCTGAATCATGTTTCGCAATATCAAGTGAATTGTCACCAAAATACTGTACGCACATTCAAACAAATGTAATTACTAAACGGACATATTGAAAATATAACAAACAATAAAAATTGTTGCTACTATCAGAATCCAAAATGTATAAACTTAAAAATGTATTTTCACTATTTTAAAGTAGCAAACCTACGCAGTAATGAGTTGTATACTCACGTAAATTACATACAATAAATATATTATTTTAGCATTCAGGGATTTTTTTATTTCAGTGGTTGTAGGCTACATAAGGTTATTTCATAAGATCAAAATTTAATTTTATGGATTCAATTAATTTAATATAATATCACTTTATATCATTTTAATTAATTTGATTTAATAAATACTGAAGGGACCTCTTGAACATTTTATCACGCGGTATTTAACAACATTTTGTACATAATACACAATGTAGAAATTTTAAAATTACCTGCTTAGCCTGCACAACACGAAATTATTTTGCTAAAAAAACTAAATTTTTAATAGTTTTTTGTACATTTCGTTATAAATTATGTACGTGTTTATGTTTAATATCATCCAGTACGCACACACTACTCAATAAGTAACACTTTAAGAAAAACCTCTTCCCTGTTAAAAATTTTGATTCAGGAAAATTAAAAAAAAAAAAAATCTTTGAAGAAATTCAAGTCATACAACTCGGTTATGACGTCAACATGGCGTCATTTGGAACTCAGAAATTAGGTAAACATACAGATTGAGTATGACATAAGGCGAGGGGTGTGAGGCATTGAAGCGGAAGTGACGACCGCCCGCCATATTGATATGTGGGTTGTCCAACCATAACCTTACTTCTCAATATATCTACAGGAACAGATGAATACACTCTGCCATTTTAGGCGCTTATGAAAATTCACGAGGGTAGGGCAGAGCAGCCAACAATTCAGGTTTTTGTTGTTTGGAATATTACCCCACGTAAATTTACGTGTGTTCGAAATTTCAACTTATGACCCCTCTGTCGACTACTAAAACGTATAATATTGGTATGTAAATATAATACGTGTAAAGAATGCACTGTGGATGTAGCATTTAGCAAAATATGTATCATATTGCTAAGAGGCTTATGTAGGATTTGTTATTCCTTGAATAGCAATGCAGGGGTTATTCAACCCTGTTAATCGACAATAACGTGACTGAGATAACCTACCCTACTCCTGCGAGAGAATTTTCGTAAGCGTCTATTGTTACGTAAATAAACGAAGTCAGATTGACTTCAGTAGAGGCTGATAATGCTGCATATGTATTGTTTTCCCTCGTCTCTGATGGCGTTCAATAAAATTAATTAAATAAATGTTTAAATAATATATAAGCAGAATGTGATCGTGTGAAAGGGCCTTTGGACCATGGATTGAGGAGTCTTCGGTAAGGTTTAGTTTTCCTTGTTCGATTTGCGTGTGTCTGGTCGGCACGCAATGCAGGTGTGGGACAAGTGAACATAGACCCTCGTCACAGCAGCTGTCACGACAGAACCTACCTGCACGCCAGCGATGTGAGAATGTTCGACATCCGTTCTAAAGGCCCTGTCACACTCAAATTTTTGTCTCCAACTATATTTTACGATAAAGTTGGAAGACGAATATTGAATTAAATGTAGTCATCAAATTTTTTCGTTAAATGAATCTGGCCGGTTGCGATCAAATATGTTTGAAGACATGTCGCACTGTCAAATGTTGTTGGAGCTCGTAATCTATATGTTTGGTTATGTTTTGGAATAAATGCAAAAGTTTGGTATACATTATTTCAATTTGAGAGCATTCAGTAAGTAAATAATGCAAAATAATTTCATTAATAAGAAAACTTCACGAAAGAACAATAAGTGCCACTTTTCTGCAAAATTTCGAATAATAATATTTTCAATTTTAATTTGTAGATTTATGTATTTTAATCAAAATTTCACGGACTCAATAAGCCTACATTTAAAATGTTAGTAGGTATGTTTTTAAGGTAAATATCCAACTCTTCGATTAATTTAAATTACAATGGGTTGCTTTGTCTTTACCTAAAACTACAGTAATATTTTCCATCCAACTCAATATGGTGCGCGAATAAAGGTTATGATATTTCAGTTTACAAAGGGCGTGATTGTGATTGGCTAAGCCATCCAACATCCAAGAAATTTTTTAACCTGTCCAATTCGCAAATATTGGATGAAAACGAAAGCCACCAAACTTCTTCCAACAAATATGGCCGCACAGTGAGGTTTTTTGTGACGTCACTACCATCAAACATTATTTTATCAACTTTATTTGAAGCGCAAGGAAGGAAAAAAATTTGACAATGCGACAGTGCCTTAAGGAGGTGGTTCACCTCAGTTTTCAACGTCTTTATTTATTTTTATATTGGTACCAGATATTTTTTTCTTATTTTAGACATAAATTGTCATAAAATCTTCCTCTTAGGAAACTTTTTTATCTCTCATAGTTTTTGTGTAATGAGTCGTAAACGTCAAAATTTGCACTTTACGGTTTTACGTATGCCACTAAAACCAACTGACATACCAAACCAACAAAATTCACAGCGTATAACAATGTTGTAGGCTATGATTTGACATATATAAAAACAAAAAATAAAATAATTTTGTATTTAATTAAAAAATGCTAAATTTTGAAATGAAAATTAAAAAATTATCAACAATTTTTTTAAAAGTAAAAAAATATACTGTTTTGTTTTTATACATGTCAAGTCATAGCCTACAACATTGTTATATAGTGTGAATTTTTTCCGTTTGCAATGTCTGTTGGTTTTAGTGGCGTGATTAAAACCGTTAAGTCCAATTTTTGACGTTCACGACTCATTACGCAAAAACTATGAGAGATACAAAAATTTCCTAGGAGGAAGATTTAATCACAATTTATGTATGAAATAAGAAAAAAATATATATATGCTACCAAAATAAAATAAAAAAAGACGTTGAAAACTGAGATGAACCGCGCTCGTAAGTAGTACTAGCGTCAACAGCCAACTGAGGAATATCTTAGCCAAACCACTTTCAATTTATCAAAACTATACTAACTGATGTAAGTACAAAGTGGAATTATATTAATTCAAAATGTAGACTATTTATAAAACCTAATTTGATTAGTTGGTCAGGGCTGTAACCAAACATAAAGGTAGGGGGTTGAGATTGGATTTATGAACCCCCTCCCCCCTCTTTCTCCTCGTGACTTGAAGAAAATGTTTTTACCAGTAGAATATCAAATGTTCTTTACGAAAACTTCTAAATTAGCACTATTTTTCACCTTCAAATACAAATTTTCCCAAGTTACCCCCTCCTTTTTTTACATACATTGGCTGCGCAAGACTCGCCAATAATTTTAGTTGAACTTGGTCCGTACACTATCAGAGAATATTCAAGTATGAAAACTTCATACTTTTGTATTTTTTGCGAAACTGAGAACAGTGTAATTTTTATAGACACAACAGGAAAGTTGGCAGAAGTAGGTAACCTCACATAAGCTACTACAGGTTAGAAATATTTTTTTACTAGTTTGGCAAGTGACAATGTCAGTTTAAAATTTAATTAAATTACCTATGTCTTTGGCAAGCATAATTAAATCTATTTTTTACTGTAGTTTCACATTTTATTAGACCCGTTATGAAACTAGCGGTAGAATATTGCCCTGTGCCAAACTCTATTTCAAGAAAACACGTTTTATTTCAAACCTGAGTAGTAGAATTAACCTCACATCACGTGTTGCCGAGTTGCGCCGTGCCACGTCGTCCTAATGCAGTGTAGACCAACCTTTTTAGAGTTGTGGCCAAAATTAGCTCAAAATTGAGGTAATTTCGTATGTCATAACTTACATTTACTTAATAAAATGTTTATTTGGAGTGTGTTAGTAAATGAAATTATTTTTAACTTTCAATAAGAACAATATTATAAAAATATATTTGGAAGTTGCAAAATAAAAATGAAATTGTTCAGTTTAATAATGCCCTATCATTATTTAAAAAAACATAATTAATATTTATATACTGTTATTGAGAAACACTGGATTATTTTCTATTGTCAGCTTTTAGTAGGCTTGGCCAGCGGGCATAGATTTGGCCGTCCCTGGGACGAGACTTCCTGCCTCCTCGATCCCGCCTATAAACCATCGCCTCCATAGCGCCCCGCAGGCAGATGGTCGTCGAGCGATACCAGGTCGAGGCGCAAGGAGGCACACACATGTGTGTGGTGACCCTGCCTGGGTGGCCTCGGGTCGCCGGACAGCACGCGAAACTGCCAGTAAATCTCTTACCACAGGCTGTAGGAGGGGAAGGGGGGGGACAATGCCCCACTGCGTACATCTGTCGTCCGTGCCTTTCGCGAAGGTCCTCACGGTGCACCCTGCCCCCCCCCCCCCAACCTAAACTAAAATCTGTCTTCCTATTCGGAGTACGTGACCACAGCGCGTTTCGCTGGCTCGAGCGTCGTGCTTTTGGACTCTTGTTTGGTCACGTGGCTTCGAGTTCCGTCTACCACGGCCATAGACATAGCCATCTTTAGTGTAAGGCCGCGCCCTTAAACCTGGCAACCCTGGCAGGAAGGGTCACTTTAACACTTCTCTGTCTCGCCAAAGGCAGTGGCTTCCCCTGATTCGCCGGTATTTGTTTATTTATTTATTTTGACTTATTTTTCAAATGGCGAAGTTAAGGCATGTAGCCTTCTCTTACACTTAACGAATTTTTTTTTACAGATGCACAAAATAAAATTACATATACATAGAACTGCCAAAAACTAAGAAAAAAATAATTAAAAACGAATTATGACTAACATGACAATACAACAGACCACTTTACATATTCGTGTGAAGTAGCGACTGATAAACACTCGTACAGAGTTTATGATAGTTCAAAAATATTCTCAACACAAAGTCCTAACTCGTTGTAATGTAGATATGCAAAAATTTACGTATGCACAAAGCAAAAATTTTTAAAAAATAAAATTGATTAATTTATGTGACAAGCAAGACAACAATATAGCACTTCACAAAAACATCAACTAATAGTTAATTTTTACTAACCTCAGGCAGCCGGTTGTTTAAATATATATATATATATATATATATATATATATATATATATATATATATATATATAT
>PNEQ01040310.1:0-52566 GCA_003012365.1 Medauroidea extradentata | reverse complement strand
CAATCTACATAGGCATAAGAAAATATGTACTACTAAGCATGACAATGTGATGCCTTGCGATGTAACTGAAACTAGCACTTCGGTGAATGCGGACGTAAGTGCCGTGTCAAGATATTCATGCCGATACTGTGACAAGGCTTTCAGTAAAAATTGCAATGTACGACGACATGAGAGAACATGTACGAAGAAGACAGTACGTACCGCCACGGGACTCTGCAGCTTGACTCGCGGATGTTAGAAGTGCGGTCGCCAGTTTCATACACGAGACAGTCAAGACGGGTTTTTCTACAGTGAATACAACAAGCATGTGAAAATGTGTAAAGCTAAGGCTCTTACGCGTGTACATGCACCAAACTTGCCAAATGCTAATGGATTTGCATTGAAGGAATCTGCTTTTCGGGGTACTATGAAGACATACATTGCAGAAAATATATTCGAAAGTACGGAAAATATTTGCACATTTCTTGACAATATAAAAGCAAATCTAATACATCAACTTACGACAGAAATGGAAAACAATGGTTCTTTGAAATATAATATATGGTTAGAGTGTGATTACACTATACCTGAGTCACGTCCGAACGAACAGTGCAAGAAAGCTTTCAAGACAACAAACGTACCTCTCTATAATTTAGATGACATCGAAAGCAGCATTGAAAATAGTATACAGAAAATCTGTCGTGAGGAAGAAGAAATGACTATGAAGGGGTCAGGTTGGACACTAGCTGCCGTCAACCATCTACAACGGAGAACAAATGTGTTAGATCCACTACAGATCTCGTGCAAAAAGTTTTAAGGTACCCTACATGGCTTGAGTCTGTAACCATCGAGTTACTGTATCATGTATGTGAAAATAATAAATTGATGAGATAAACAATTTTAATTAACTGATAAAACTGTTATTTAAATGTACAATCCCCTTCCTCGTGGACGAATTATCAATCACGTTTCCCTGTCCCAGGGAGGGAAAGTAGGTATTAATTCTATGTACCTGTGCGAAGCCGTTCAGTCGGGCGTTTGCCGTCAACGGAGATACACGTCTCGTCTCCTGCCTACGTGGATCGCTGATCCTTGATCGCAAACTGTAAGTACTAACAATCATTACAATTACCGCAACAGAGTAGTCATTCAAATGATGTAATGGTCAGATCACTCTTCTCTCCAGTAAATGCGATCTGAGTTCGATCCTTCGTCATGGACTGGTCCCCCAAAATTTTTGACATGGGCTGGTTGAATGGTTTTCTCGGGGTACTTACATTTCGACTCGTCCTGTTAATTCCAACATATCGTCATTGTAGTAGTAGGGTCTAATTACACCCAATCCTTCGATAGATGCTTATGGCTGTCCCCCGGCTACAAGTCTGTATGTAGGGGTAGGATACAGGTAACCATCCTAAACGATATTAATTTATTTTACTGCCTAGTACATGCATTACTTCCCCCACTTGTTGTCTTTCGCGATGTGGGTGAACGAGAATTTTATTCCTTGTGGAAATGTAAGCGGGGAACTAGCATGACGAGTCGTCGTCAATATATTTGCAGTGCACTGCAAGGCGAATAAATTTATGCATCTCTTGAGCTTAGTTTTTTTTTAATTTACTTTTTCATCGGAGATGGAAGCCTGCACATGGAAACGAAATTTTATTGTTCATAGCTCTAGCAGCTGTTTAGTAAGACTTAATGTTATTTTGTTTCTTAGACAAAACTTTTCTAGAAGAGATATGTTGGGAAACTAGCTGGTCAAATAAAGATGCGTAGTCGTCAAAGTATTTGCTAATGTGTCAGTGAACTTTTTTCTTGTTGGCAGTAACCTCCTGTTTAACTTACGTCGAATCAAGTGAAAAAACTTCTGAGATGTAATTGATTTCCTTGACGGCTCTTTGGTGTTTGAATACATGTATGATGTCGGCCTAATGTATGCGTATCTGAAGACTTTATTTTATTCGCTTTTATTCTTCGGTGAAGTAATCATATACATAGATTGAATTTATGTAATAAGTATTTAATCTCTAGTCTCTTCCCTTTTACTGAATTTCACCCAATTCTTTTTGTGAAATTTTAATGCTACTAAGTGTGATGAGCGTATTGCTATGGTTTTAATGGCATTTTCTTCCAAAAAAATATATATAAGCTCTAATAGTTCACTTGCTCTTCGCTTCTTGACGACAATGATGCTGACTTGGAGCGACGTGCTGTGTAGAGATATATTATTTCTTCAGGCTGGAATTTCTACACATGGAAGTAATAGTGACGGATTGTACAGTTGGTACAAGCAGTATCGTTTATTAGAAAGCTATGATTGGCCGATTGATTTAATACTACAACCATACTTGTAATTTATGTAAATATGTATACAAATCATAGCTGAATTGTGTCAGGAGGGAGAGACGTAGAGTGTAATACTGTAACCTTGGTGAGACACTATCTCCGCGATTATGTTAAGCGTGTAGAAGACGCCGTTCTAACCAATTCAAAGTAGCACTGAAACGAAATAAAATACGACGGGGAAAGATATATTCTATTTAATCCTCCGTATGATTGATAGTATAAAAAACCCCAGCGAACATTCCCCTTAAAGGATTATTCTAGACAATTTATGCCTTGGAAGAATTACAGAATAATGACAATCTAGACAAAAAAACCTTCTTCCTACTCGAATATGATAGAGCAAGAGAAACATGCATATTCTGAACAATTTAATATCCAAATAAATGATACAACATGACCTTCTAGAATGAAAAAAATGGTAATTATTATAAAAACTTATAGAGAATGAAGTAATTATTCTAGTCAGTTGAAAACACTAAAGGAACGAGACAGCATTACCTCCTAGTAGGAATGATGGCGACTATCATAAGTATGCTCATAATACATGTAAGGAATTTTCTAGTCATTACCTGAAGGAATGAAACAGCATGGTTTTTAAGAAGACAAGATGACGACGGAATGATAGAGCATTAGAAGATAATACGAATATTCTAGTCAGTTATATCCCTGAAAAATGATTTAGCATGGTCTAGACAAGATGCCAACTATTGTAAGAATGACAGTGCATGCAAATAATATGAATATTCTTGTAAATTAAATCTCTGAAGCATAAGAGAGCCTTCTATTAAGGCAATATGACGACTGCCCCCAGAATGATAGACCATGAAAAAATAATACGAATATTCTATTCTGTTAAATCCCCAATGATTAAGAGAGTATAACCATCTAAAAGGTGATATGGCTATTATAATGATTATACATAAAAATACATAAAGAATTTTCTAGTCTAAACCCGAAGGAATGATAGAACAATACCTTTCAGAAGGCAAGATGGCGACTGCTCCGGAATTATATAGCACGAGAAAATAATACGAATGTTCTAGTCAATGAATGAAAGAGCATGACTATCTGGAAGACAAGATGGCGACTGCCATGGCCTAACGAATTTTCTAGACCAATTCCCAGAAGGAATGCTACAGTATGACCATCTAGAAGACAAGATGGCGACTGGCTCCCCAGAATGATAGAGCATTAAAAAGTAATGCGAATATTCTAGTCAAATCCTTGAAGAGTGATATACTAGGCAAGATGGCGACCATAATAAGAACTATACAGCATTAAAAATAATAAGAATATTCTAGTAATTTAATTCCCTGAAGAATGAGAGAGCATGACAATATAGAAGACAAGATGGCGATCACAGTGGTCTAACGAATATTCTAGAACAATTACCAGAAGGAATGATAGAGCATGACCTTCCAGAAGACAAGATGGCGGCTGACCCAGAATGATAGAGCATTAAAAAGTAATATTCTAGACAATATGGCGACCACCATAAGAATGATACATCAAAATAATAAGAATATTCTAGTAATTTAAATCTAGAAGACAAGATGGCAACTGCCCCAGAATGATAGAGCATGACCTTCCGGAAGACAAGATGTCGATCGTCTCTGGAATGATAGAGCATTAAAAAGTAATACGAATATATGTTAGACAAGATGACGACCACCATTAGAATGATATATCAAAATAATAAGAATACAAGATGGCGACTGCTATGGCCTAACGAATGTTGTAGACCAATTCCCAGAAGGAATGATAGAGCATGACCTCCCAGAAGATAAGATGGCCGCGTCGACAAAACGGCGGCTCCCTGTGACAGCCTCGAGCTGACTCGCGAATTTGAGTCAGTTTGCTGCTTTAAGCAGCCGGAGTGTCAATGTCGATTTTGAGTCAATGAATCGGTGGTTGGAGGGAAATTTGGGAAATTTTGAAGGAAAAAAGGGAAATTTTGAGTCAAAATGGGCAGATTTTGAGGGAAAAGGGAAATTTTGAGGGAAAAGGGAAATTTTGAGGGAAAATCCAAGATGGCGACCGAGGCTCCGAGCTCCGACCCCATGCCCCACCAAAGTGCAGCCCCTATTCCCTTCTACTAAGGGGCACATGGAGTGTACCCAGGACAGCCACGTACGTGCAATTATTGCGTCCAGCCCGGTCACGAGCGAGTGTCCTGCCCGTCCGTACTAGAGAAGGACTCACGTAATGTCTGGAAATTGACAGAAGTAGCACAGGCAAAGCAGACAGTACACAGACACACACAGCGGCATCATTACTACCACCCTGCCCCCATTACATCACCTTCCACAATTCGAAAACCGACACAAATTCCGGCTGGAGAACAGAGTGGCACACAATTTCCACCATTGGAGTACCCTCGACCATTTGTTGGAGCAGTTAAAAGGTCCTCTGTTCCAGACAACAATATAACACCCCACGTTGATCTCACTGAAACAAGTTCTAATCCCTTGTCCACTGCACCTGGAACTTATTTGGTCAAAAGCAAGACTACTAATAATAATTGTGAACCATACAAAGACAGCGCAAATGGCATGTCCCCGCAAGGTTCGATTTCGTGGTTCGAAGAATTTGAGAAAGACAGACAAGATAGTCCTATGGAAACTGAGTCTGTTGGTCCTTTACGTTCCGCTTCGCAAAGAGAAACGCGTTTACGCGATACAACTGATAAATCGTAATGTAAAAATCCCACCCATAAATCAATTGCTTTGTCATCAACACAGGCAAATGAGGATATAGACTCACGTTCGGAATCTCTGAAAGTCGCCAGGGAAGCTATTCAGAAATTACGCGCCTCACAGCCAAATGTTTCAATGTAATTACAACTCGCGTGACGCCGAACTAAATACAATACGTCGCCACTCGGGTTGCAAGTAACCAGTGTTTGCATATCAGCAAGTTTCATAGTTCAAATTCCTGCTCGCAAATAAAATTTCTCGTGTAAATAAAATTGTTACCCTGCACATAGTAATAACACTGCACGTTTGCCCTGTTTCGTAATGAGTGAAATTTACTGCTATGGGAACTCTAAATCAACAACAAGCAGTAGATGTATGTTTACTTCAAGACGTAGTGGGTTTCTCATATGAATATTTATACAAACGTAGAAGACCGGGGCCGTGGAACAGCTATTCTTACCAGCACGTGAATCGAACTTGCCAATTTACAGCGTCACCGTTATGGAAGGATTTTATCCCGACAAGTAGGATATGTCACAATTATCAATGAATAGGCCCTCTCTGGATCGCACAACAGAAAAGAAGGTAACAAATATTTTGCTGTTGGCATTTTACCCTTGTTTCCTCCCAATTGCCAACAATACATTTTGGGTGTAGATTTTAATTGTGTAATACGTCCTGAAGTCTATGAAGGCGGGTCTTACCCTACAAACACGGTTCTTTCACATCTTATAACACAGTTAAGACTTTTGGGCGTCGCTAGTGTATTGAATGTTCCCTTTAATAGACTACATATATCTAACAGCGCAGAGTAAATCTCGTCTAGACAGATTCTACTCCTCCAATCAGTCTTCCAAAAAACTGCACCGATATGATGTCATTCTAGTACACTATAATGTTCATTTCTCTGTCGTATTTACATGTGAATATTTCTCACAATTAGCCTGATACGGCCATGATTTTTAGCATTTAAACACAGACATGCTACATGACGAACACATAATAGAAGATTTTCGTTGGACTCAGTAGTGTCGTCGTAAACAAAACCACCCTTCGCCAGCTTTATGGTGGGACCACATTAAACAGAACATAGTAGCTTGTTAAAGAAACACGCGTAGCGTAGCGCATTAGAGCATAGACACGCACGCAACTACTATGAAAAACTACTTCGAGATTTAGAAACTTGTGCGAACAGAGGTATTGATGTGATGACTTGGTTGAAAAATATGAAACAAAAATTGCTTGATCTTTGTGTAGCACACCTCAATAGTACGGTTACTCTGTTACGAGACACGAGTATCACTTCTGACGAACGTTTCGATTTATATACCCTTCTTAAAGAACGGAAGCAATTAAAGAAACGAACAGTTGCTAACAGACTTGATAGAGAAGGAAAAATGTATACTGATCAACGTAACATTTCAAGTAAACTCGCTAACCATTTCAGCCAGCTGTACTCTAAACCCCAAATTTAGTCTCAGTAATGTGCTTCAAGAATGTGAGACACGAATTGACCCGACGAGAGAGGCCATGATTGCACGAGTCTGTGATCATGATGAAATTTCACGAATAGTATTACAACTTCCCCCACCACGATCCCCGGATTCCCTACGAGTTTTACAGTGTATTCTGGGACGTCATTGGTAACGAATTTTTCGAAGTAGTACGCGATATATTAGCAAGGCGAGAGCTCTGTCCGTCTCAAACACATGGAACTATTGTTCTCATACCTAAAACTTTCAACCCAAGAAGGTCGGAAGAATTTCGCCAAATTTCATTTTTATATACAGATTGCAAAATCGTTATGAAAATTTATGCCGCTCGTCTACAGCCAGTCCTACAAGATAATCACTGTACAAGGACAGTATTGTGGTATATCGGGGAAAAATATTATTAATGGACTCTTAGCTTTCCGAGAGGTTCACGTGTTCAGTACTGTATAGTGTACGGTCGCAGCTTTTCTCAATTTACATATAGATAAAGCTTTTGACCGAATGGACCACTAATATCTCATTGCCGTACAGCAGCATTATAGTTTTCCACCAGTTACCATATAATCAGTTAAAATGATTCAGAAAGAGGCAACATCACAAATTCAAGTAAATGGGTTTTTAAGTTCATCGAATTCTATTCGAAGTTCAGTGCGACAGGGATGTCCACTGTCCATGGTGCTCTTCACAAGAACCATTATGCCGTTGCTCAGCAGCAAACTACGGGGGATACAAATTTCAATGTTTACATTCAATCTCAATGTGTAGGCCTATGCTGACGATATCACATGTCTTATCAGGTCAGAACAAGAAATACAGGAAATCTCAAATGCCCATCTACTGTTCTAACTGGTTTCGACTTTAAAAGAGTCAATGCACATAAATTGTTTCTCCTTCATCTCTGCCTGGATAGGGAACAACGGAATCTTGGATCCTGGACCATTTCGACAGGCCGACACTGTTCGTATACGGGATGTTTATTTCCTCTCGGATACAGAAAAATGGTAACACACAACTGGACCATTGCCATCATAAAACTTCAAGCTCAACAGTTAGTAATGCATATTAGAGACACTAACCTCATCAATCGAACCTGCTTATTAATTACCTTTGTATTGTCAGAATTATGCTATATAGTCCAACTTTTTCCGCTTCCACGTCAACATCACGCACATAAATTGAAATACGTAGACTGGGTTATGTGAAAATATGACAATTTCAAAACATCTCGACCATAACTTTATTAGTCTATTAGTACTGCACTGTTAAAAATTTATGTAAATTCACGGTAATATTTACAGAAATGTACTGTAATTTTACAGAATTGGCATCCGTAATTTTTTGTTTATGGAAATGTGTCTGTATTACCAATTTGCGGATGTTTGATCGTAACTTTCTATAAATTCGTGGAAATATTTTTGTAAGATTTTAAATCGTATTTTATTGTGTTCCCTTATAAAAAGTGGTATTACTAATCACTATGAATCCTGGAGTTAACGTTCACGCACAATGGTGCTTAATGAAAAGAAGACAAAGACAAGCTAAGGATATAGAAGTTAAGTGCTGCTTCCTGGTTGTCCACACTTTGCCGCGAAGAGAAGAGCAATACATACATGGAATTGTATCGCGCATGGACAAAGTTTTTCTAACAGTGAGGGGTCTGAGTCTAATGGATCATTACATCAAATGTACGGCGAACTGTCAGACCACAGCTATTAACACAGTACTCCGAAGGGACATGTATGCTGCGCTACAATGCTACAACATTCGACGTGGGACACAGGATATCGTTTGACCATACCTTACTGTACCGCTAACGAAACTATATCGACGCTCGTCGCAGACCTTCCTGATGGCTCCATGGTCCTCTAGATCACTATACCGCCGAGCAATTAAGTCAGACTTCACGCCACCTGTAGCTAGTGTTAACCCGCGAATTCGATGTGCGCGCACATGGAGAGCTATTGGTGACTCTTACATAGCGACGGACATTAGGGCAGCAGCCTTTTATTTATATAACAACATCGTCCCGACAGCTCAAGGCCTCTACAATATCAGTCTCAAAGACGATCCCATTTGTCAATTATGTGGCTACGCGGATACAGCAGCTCACCGTATCACATCATATATGTGTACTGTTCCGATCTGGAAGTGGTGTACATTTCAACTTCGATGCCTTACAGCGTTAGCGACGAGCAACTTTTGCACTGTGAATTCTACCTGTTTCCCTCTGTGCGAAGGCGTGCCGCAAATTGGATATTGTTTCACGCCATTCACTTTTTGCTGCTAAATGCACATGCCGTGAGACTTGCAGATTTCATCTGCATTCTTAGGGAAGCCAGGTGGAACATGGCACGTCGTGAACACCAAGAAAAATGGTACGAGCGGCATCAGTACTTCTTCTGACCAACACAATGAATATAGAGAGTGACTAATGTGAAGACACATTCAGAGTGTTATGCAAAATTGCATTTCCCATTTGAGCGACTGGATGAACGCAGTGCGTTGTCTGAGCTATGTGTATATTCCCATCATATTAGATAAACCAATATCAGACTGAATGTATCAACTTCTTCAGAGAATGAGACATGTGATTATTATGGATCTTATATTGTCTTGTGTGTGGATTCCGTTTGTAAGAGTACATCATGTTATTGTATTACAAGGAGTAAAGTAATCAATACATGTAATAATTAAAAAAATAGTGGTCAGCACTGCAACGTTAAACTAAACTTCTTGGAAGCCATGAATTCAAGACTTGCTTAAGGCAAGTAAATTTTTTACATAGACAAATGTATTCTTTTTGTCTTTTTGATATTGAAGATTGTATAGAAACAAAAAATTGCAAGATATATCAGTGCGCGAGACTGTTAATGATTTAACTTTAGTTATTATAAGTGCTATGATGATTTGAACAATTATAGGTATATACACTGTTGACGATTGTTAAATATTAATGCTACTACCATTAGTCCTATTAGAATATGAATAAATGTGCTATGATAAAGTAGACAGCAAATAGGTGTATTAGATTTACAAGGTATTCAGTCCAGTGAATTTTTTCATTTCCTTAAATGTTGAGGAAGCTCAGCGTAGTATTTGCTCCTGTCCTTCTCCCAGTTATATCCTTACTCCCAGTTTTGGTAAGCATAGTATTTAATTTTTTATTTATTTACTGTCGAAATTTGTATCATAAAAGTTTATGCCAGTCCAGCCTGCAATGTGTGCAAAACAGAAATAGCTGAAAATGAAATTTATCAAAAAATCTTGGTAAATAAATAAAGGGGTTTCCCACACACTTCGCAAAAGTGCGACACGTGTTTACAAACTGGGAACAGTGATAGGCAGAAAGACCATAGAGATTATCAGAGATACATAAATTAATCTTACAACACCAAAATTCATTTCAAGTATACATTTTACAATTTAAATAGACTCATAAAGTTTCAAAGAAACTATCTCGGCTGACTACCATTTTCAGTGTGTAGTTAGTAATGTGGTGTAAGTAATAGACTGTAAGTATTTTATGTGAACGTGCATCCATTCTTACAATATGTATTTCTATTGTGTAGTAAAGTCTACATGTAGTGAAGAAAAAATATGTAATATTCTGCTTTTTAAGGTCAGGAATTTATCTGTATAACTGAGATAGTTAAATTCTTTTATGCTGCAAACCGAATTTTCCTCCGTGAAAAATATTAAATTTTTAGGTGTCACTAACTTAATCTTCAAAGCATAAATAATGTGGCATACACTTAATGAGGGAAAAACCGGTAGCTAGAGTTGAGTCACTTTCCAATCTCTGATATTCCAAGCAAAGTAAGTCGAACTGTCCTATAAATCGCAAACAATCCAACGGCTATAGAAATTATGCACCGCGTCAATAGCCCAACATATTTAGCGTCCGTAGTACAAGGAGCAGTAGGACATGCTAGAATGGCGTCTTCAAGATGCAGAGAAGCTTGTCTTGAAGCACTAAAAATTACTAGCTAATTTCGACACGAATCTCTTCACTATCTGTCCCATTCGCAGAATACTTAAACGGAACAATGGTGGCAAAAAGTCCTTTCCAATTATTAGGATCATGCCTTATAAAAAGTTATAAAATCGGCGAAACAGTCACATCCGGCTTGTTCGAAAATGTTACGATCAGTTATTTTTCTCCCTTGCTATGCCAGTGTTGTATTAGATTGCCAATTAACAAAAAACCGTAACTAACAACTTCCAACCCAACGAAATAACAAATTATATTGATAAGCTGTAAGATAACAAAATATGTTTACAATAGAATAGTTTTAAAAATAATGTTAATAAAGAGATGTGTAGTCTGCATACTGATTATAGTGTTTGTAACAATACTAGTAATGATACTTGGCAATTATTAAAATTAAATAAATGTAATGAATTCTGTAAATTCACAAAAGTTGTCAACCTGACATAAATGTTCTGTAATAAAAATGTCCTTAAATATGTATATTAATTCTATATTAAAAACTTCCACACATACGCATAGTAGTTGCATATTAAAATTGTATAATATGTTGCTTAATCTCAAGTAAGAAATAAACCAACTTCATAAAATATTCCCTTTTGACATACGAAATCTTTTTTGTCAACACAGAGATACAAAGCTGGAAAACGATCGTATAAAATTTCATTATATAAGCTAAAACTGCAAGATATTTAGTGCATCAACTTTTTACTTTTGTCTGGGTTGGTTATACGTACAACGAAATAATTTGTGTCTGGAAAAAAAGTGCCGAATAAAAATATTCAAAACTTGTAGAAATAAACTTTTTACTTATACAGAGTGAAAAGGTGTTTCAGTCATAGAAGGTTATATCTAAATAGTTATCAGTTGTAATATGATAGCAAAAGTAATTCCAAAATTAGAGAAATATTAAAAATATCTTAGGTAGCGTAAAAGAGAACAATGACTAGAGCGTACATATTCGCTATCCAAGGTTATGTAATTTCATGTCATGCACATCTAACTGGTATACAGTTTGTGCGTTTATTTCCTTCGTTACGTTTCGAATAACAGACAAATAAACGGAAACAGCTGTTAAACGTTAATTGTAACATGGAATTTCAACTGTTTATTTTCCATCAAAGTTTTGTGTTGACATCTATACTGTCAAATATAATTTTTTGAAACCACAGTCATCTAATTTTTTTATGCACTTACACTGGCACAGATATGACTTCCAATCGTCTCGTTATGAGCAACAAACTGACAGAGAATGAGATCCATTGACCTATACTCAACAGTTAAAACACGCAGTCCTAAAAAATTACCGGGTACTGATGTCCACTATGATATTGAGGTTTATAGCAGCCAAATTTAATTTTTTCCCCGATGTTTTTGTTTCCGAAGGGAAACGGTTTGCGTAAGCAGCTGTTGGGTTTCTGACATAGTATCTTATCAAATGTTTTCCCACAGTCATAAATTAATATTAAAGCATACTTAGTATTTAACTTTAAATTTTTCTTTCTTCCTGTATGTACCCATACAGTAATTTTCTTTTGTATCCCAGTATGCTACATAAAGTCTTGCGAGAGCCGCTATTTTGTTCGGGTATGTTTATTGGTCTTTGAATTGAAACTTTAAATTGGTGTTCAAAATGTATTCCTAAACTTTGACATCTTTTCCATTAGAAAACTTTTAACTAACCCTTCTAGTTCAGTTAAGTAATAACGACTTTCATCTTCTTTCTCAATGCATAAAAATATCTTATTTAAAAAATTTTATACTAACGTTTGTTCAACAGTCCTTAAACTCCTTCTTGTACATTTATGAAACTAACATAACACTCATGCCGCTATCTGGCTTTGGCTGATGACATACCAAACATTGCACTTTCACCTTTAAAAGGATTCTCGGCTCATGTTTCAGCTACTAATATATCTTAAAATATTCTGCTTAAATTTTCAACGTATTATCCAATGATATTCACATTCATCTATATGTTTTTTCTGTCTGTTTAAGATTACGAGCTGAAACTCCAACTGCCTCAGAATTTGCACGTATTATTAATTTTTTTTTGATACAATGCCCTCGTAGATGGTTTAGTAAAAGATGCATTATTTATCCTCCAGTTCTCTTTTACAAGCTCTCATTGTAGTCTTTTTGGTACAATAGTATCTGCAATTTTTGTGTTCTCTAATTTCTTTGATATGTGCAAGCTTTTCCCAAAGCCCTTCATTTATTAATTCGCTTGTTTTTATTGTATTTTCAAAACTTTATTTTACTACAGCAGTACGTTGTTGTATTCATATATGCCACAGAAATAACACACTATTTTTATATTTTCTCAGTTATTAAAATCATAATATTATCATAAATCTGAATCGCGCCATTAATATAATAATTTACCCACAACTTATCAAAATAATTTAAACAAATTATAAGATATCTGTTTTTTTTTATCTTAAGACTGAAGGGTAAATTATTCTCAACTGTTTAAAGTTCTAAATATTAAATAAAATTATTTGTTTCATATACCATTCCTTGGCCAAGAACAAAAGGCTAACAACATTATCCACAAGTATGGACACGTTAATTGCATTACCCCAATGAAGCTTAAGCACGTAGTTATTTTTGCTTGCTATATCAGGTCCTACAAAAATTTTAAGTACAAAATTAATATATATTTAAAGACAAAACACTTTTAGGTAAACCCTTAAAATTAAAAAAAAAAAAAGTACAAAAATACATTTGCCGCCTTTTTCTTACGTACCGACAATAACATTACATTTAATTTCGGGGAATTTACTGAATTTCACTGACAATCCTGAAGAAAATATGTGTACAAGTTCCTTTCCATGTATGACACCTTTTTAAGCAAACAAAAAATGGCAGAATAATTTTCTCTATTTTGTATCCCTTGAAAGACTGAAGAGTAAGAAAATGGCATGGGAATTATTAATTAGTTCTTTGCACATAATATAAATAACGCCAAAATTTAAATGCCACATTTAATATTGGAAATCTCGAAATAAAATGAAGGTATTATACAGATGCGCTAAGATTTTATCATATTCACTATGTACGAAGCATGCATTTATCATCGTGTCCTTTTATGATGGTTACAGGTATTAAAATTCAATTATTCAAAGTGAAAACGGAAATAACTAAACATTATTTATATAGTTTTCATAAATTAATTTACACATTAAAACACCTTGTAATAATATGTACCATAGATACTTTTAGCCTACTTTAAGATGTAAAAAATCGGCTTAAGAGATCACCTTTCTGTCTGTATGTAAATTTGGGAGGGATGCCCTAGTCCGTTTAATTCGCAAACTTGCCACAAGGCGGTCGGTCTGACTATCAGCGTCCGTTCCTTTCTGTCAGTACTCAACGAGCCAGGCAAAGATACATTCTAGTTTTGTGTTTGCTTGTAATTTTACAGCAAATAGGTAAGAAAACTTGTTACTAGTATGGTGTTATAATAGTTTGTGCATGTTGGACGTATGTTTCGTACACAAGAAAGATAAATCCAGTCTACGTACTTTGTAGTGAACGTAACCTCTGTCGCCACCACTTTGCTGTAGACACATAATTTTCATTAATGTGGGGCATCTCTCCCACTCTAAAGGAGAGATGCCCCAGCCGACTATGGGAGAGACGCCCCGATCAAATGCTACGTGTTGTTTAAGTTACGCGAGATAACGGAAGATTCTCATGACAGCAGTGTTATTTCTCAGCTTTTAGAACATTATTCCCGTGTGAAAATTGTTTCCTTGAGACTACGGGAGAAAGATAGTGAGACAGGTGTCGGTAAAAATAAAAGTGACCTAAGCACGTCTCATATTTATCAGCACTGCTTCGAAAAGCAGTTATCAGAAGTGGCGAACATTCACATTAAGTTAATATCTGTGTCGCGTCTGCAATTTCATCTCCTTGTTGGAGGAACTTGAGATTAATGACAACTCGATATGAAAAAATAAACAATAGGGATAAAATGACATGCATTGAAAGTATTGATGTTAATATGTTGTGCACTAATGCGAAGAAATTTTAATCTTTCAGAGAAGTACATTAAACATGAATGAAATTAAAAATAATAAATTAATGCTGTTTAATGTTCCAATTGTTTTAACTGTTAGCAATTTTCGACAATATTCGAACTCCTATTAATTATTCATTTGACAACAGCGTTCCCAAACAGGTTACTAAATATGAATACACAATCACTTTACACTGTTGTAAAGCAAGCAGGTGGAAGGCATTAAACAAACTATTACACTGACAAACCTTCATGGTGCATTGTTATAGAGAATGTATAAAATAAACACATTTTATTATTTTCTTGATTGTTTTGGTGTAGGCCGACTTGTGATGCCTAGAAAATACAAATCAAAATGCAACTGTATTTATCGAAGCGGCCAATGGAGCACAGAAAACATCCTGGAGGCGTTGAGAAGAATAGATGCAGGTGATATCGGTGTAAATGAAGCATCCAGGATTTATGCAATTCCCTCGCGCACACTGAGGCGGCGGAGGCAAACTGTAATTTTTACCCATTTGCCCCAAGGTCCTCAAGGTGTTCTCGGCCTTGAAGATTAAAAAAAAAAGGTTAGTGAAGCATGTGCAACGATTAGAAGCTGCAGGGTTTGCCCCTAATCGCATCACCATTCGTACTTTGGCTTTCCAGTTTGCCGAAATGTTAGGTGTAAAACATAATTTCTCCAAAGAAACTGGAATGGCAGGTCATCATTGGCTATTGTCATTTCTTGGAAGAAACCCCGAATTAGGCATCAGTCAAGCAGAAGGGCAATCGCTGGCAAGAAGTCAAGGCATGTCAAGAGAAGAAGCTAAGGGCTTTTACGATATTTTGAAGAATGTTTACGAAGAACATCAGCTATTTGACAAGCCACGGCAAATTTTTAATATTGACGAATCTGGGTTGAAGCTGAACAACAAGCCATGAAGAGTCATAGCAACAAAAGGTGCAAAAGCTGTGCATGTCCTAACATCAAGCAAAAGAGGCGAGAATTTAACAGTTATCGCATGCTGTCATGCTGAAGGCACATTTATTCCTCCAGTGTTAACAATGAAAGGTGTCAGGGAGAAAACCGAGTTTTCCTTTGGTCTGCCACTTGGTTCCCAAATATTCATGAATAACAAGTCATCTTACATAAATTTCTGAGCTATTTTTTAGATGTCTCTAAGAGCAATTTCTGCCCAGGAAATGTCCTGGTAAAACTCTACTGATTTTGGATGGACACCCGTCTCATTTAAACAGTTTAGAATTGCTGGAGTTTGCTGACGAAAATTACATTTTAATCCTTTGTTTACCAAGTCACACCACACAGGCGCTTCAACCTCTTGATCGCAGTTTCTTCAAACCTCTGAAAAAGTGTTTCAAACAAGAAGCTTCAAATTGGGTGCTTCATAACAAGAACAGAAAAATTTGAAGACTGCAGGTTGGAGGGATGGTTGGAAAGGCCTGGACCAAAGCTGCTACAATTGATACTGACACAGCTGGTTTTTGTGCTACAGGAATATATCCACTGAATCCAGATACAGTGCCAGACAACTTTTTTTTTAACATTTCTGACATTTCGCATTCTGTTCACCTGGAGAAGACTTCTGTAGGAGAAGATGATGTGTTAAACTCAGACCCCCCAGCAGTTTCTAGGATACACACAGCAGTAAATGTGGTAGCTGACACTATTTGGTATCGACGAATGAGTCTAGGCCTAAGCATTTCGACAGGCCTACATAAATGTAATCTACACCTTCCTGTTCATCTGTATTGAATCCTAGAACCAATAATTCTGCCACAACTTCAACCTCTGTAGAAAATAGATTGCAAAACACCAAGCTAAATATGAATTCACCAACATCTGAGCATGTATTTCTAGACCAATCCGAGACTGACAATGTTGATATAACAATGCAAACACCAACGAAGCATTTGATGGAGTTAAGTCCAATACCTACCATTCCAAAACGTGGGAAGAAATTGAGAAAGCAATCTGCAGAACTTATTTCAATTGGAGAAAGGAAAAAAAACTAGCATCAAATAAGCTGCAAAATTTAAGACAACGAACCCATCAAAGAAAAATAAAGCTCAATATGACGAAAAAGAAGTTTTGGCATTAATAATGAGTGACCCAGAGGAAGAGGGAAACTGTGTTGAGTGCTGGGAAAACTATTTCCGAATAAAAGATAGGGTAGACTGGATCTGGTGTCTTTCATGCAAAAAGTGGTTGCACGAAACGTGCACTATGTATGGATCCCAGTGTAACAGTTGCGGTCAGGAAGCAGAACGCCAAAAAATTATGAGAGTAAAATATAAACACCTTAAACATTTTATTTGGTCTTATTGTGAAAAACTGGATTGACTAAGACATTGCAAAAGTACTATTTTGTAATTGCATGGTGAATTTGAGGAAATATTTCATTGTGGGGCATCTCTCCAACATGAGGCATCTCTCCCACATACGGTGAGGCATCTCTCCCTTAGCAGGGGAGAGATGGCCATAATACATCTGTTTACTTTTATATCATTATTATTTTTTAAAGAAGTGTAACATGATTCCGAACATTTTTTCTTTACTCGTTAAAGACTTTTGAAGCTATTAAAAAATAAATAGTAATTTTTTTGTAGGTGTGTGATTTTGTTACAAATTTTTTTCCTTAGGTGTGGCATCTTTCCCACATTTACCCTATGCGTGTGCGTGTGACCTCGATCAAGAAATTTTCAACCAATGCACCGAATTTCACCAAACTCTGTACACATGTAGTACTGACTTGACTTTTATATATATTTTTTTACACCATGTTCCTTATTAAAATTGCTGTCATTTCAACATGTTTCTATCATGCTATATATCTAAGGAACCGTACTTTAGAATTTCATTAAACTTGGTACACATCATTCTACTTACATAGCTGAGTTATGTATTGGGAATTTCGTTCATCCTGTGTGCATATTTTCAAAATGTTGACGGTGTTTATATTTTTGGTGTAGTATCACATATCTTAGGAAATTTATATTTCAGAATTTCTCTAACTTTGGTACACATATGCTATATACAATGCAATTCCAGTACTTCATCAAACTTAGTACGCACATACTTCATACAAAGCTGAGTTAAATATTGTGTATTCAGTTCATCACTGTGTTTATATTTTCAAAATGGCGGTTATTTTTTTCATTTTTATAATAGTATAAGATATCTTGGGAAATAATTTTAAAAATAAAAAAAAATTGACATACATATGCTACATTTAATGCGGACTCAACTTTTGTGTATTGCGTTCATCTTGTGTTCATATTTTCGCAATTGCGGACTTTTTTTTTGTTTGTCTAATAGAACATATCTTAGGAAATATTTCTCAGAATCTCACCAAACTTGGTACACACATACTGCATACAAAGCTGACTTTATTTTTCTGTATTTCATTTTGCCTGGGTTTATATATATATATATATATATATATATATATATTCGAAATTGGGTAATTTTTATATTTTAAGCGTACTATAACATATTATAGCAAACATTTTTCAGAATTTCGCCATACTTGGTACATATGTAATATCCCCAAACCTGACTTGACTTTTGTGTATCTTTTGTTTATTTTTTCGAGGTTGAGCTGCAAGTAGTTAATGATCGTTTCCTAGGTAGCGTTGGTTTGGTTCTGAGTATTTCCACCAGGAGAGCTAATAGATACACCAATCGTTTTGGTTCCGGTGTCGTCTGCTATATAGCGTTAGTGTTGTGTCTACTAATGGTTCAGTTCAACGAGATATATATAGTAAACACAGAGGGGCGGAAGCAGCTATTTCCAAGGCTCTCAGGTGAAGCCCATTTGAAATTGGTCGGCCATTTTATCTATAGTCAAAACATTGTCAGCTGATGCATGTTGTAATGTAGGTTATACGAGAATTGTGAGAAATATTTTGGGATATTGATCGTTGTGGTATTTGTTTGTCGAGTCCATTACAACTACACCTGATTAATGTATCACTAGAGAACATTCGTATCCTTGCCAACATGAAATATGTATTAAATTGCTCTAGTCCACAACATATTTTGATGCCTATCTCAGTAATTGGCTGCGCACATTAGAGCAATATAATAAAAGTATACTACAACTACTATTGGCTTTGTTTATGCAGTTTAGATAAGTTGTACTGTTATGATATGGGTAGCTGCAATCTAACTACTCCCTTTTCTATGGCTGCAATGAGACAGGATAAAAGGTAGGTACCGAACTTTTTGGTTTACAATCAACACAAATAAAATATTACCGAAACATACAATTTAATGAATCGTGTAGAAATTCATTACTGGGAGGAGAAGGAAAATACATACTTCTTGATAGTATGGTATGGTATAGACTGGAATATGTTGCAAAAGAGAAGGCTTAATATATGGAACTTGAGGCGCGGGAACGGAGAAAGGTGCAAAGAGGGTAACGGGATGGGTGAATAGTAGGTGAAGAAGGCAGCTGTATGATGGGGAAGATGAAGATATATAAAGGCCATCTGTAATGTTGAAGGAAATGGGATGGAGTACACTAAATGACCAAAGAAGAAATGAAAGTCTGGTCAGGATGTTCATACTTGTGACTAGAGAGGGAGGTTGGGGAGGGTTAAATTGCCACCTAGCTAAGGGAGGGTGTGGGGGAGAGTAAACACCAGTGAGAAGGTTCAAGTGGAGTGGAAGAGAACGAATTGGTTAGACAGTCTATGCTTATGAGGTCGGTGAGAGGAATATTTTACATAATGATATGGTAACTGTTAGGAGTTGGAAGGTTCAGGAGGGGTTTGGGAATGGTAGCCTAGAGAGGCAGGCAAGAATTGATCTCGCTACATGGCGACATACCAATTGCGGATATCTATTTATTTGTATAAGGTTGAGGCTCTTAAATAGAGTTAGGGTGGGTGGCTTAGTTGTTTACTGTTGATGTAGTTGACATGTTATATGCATGGTTCTTGTAGTAATAAGAATGTATTATAGTATTTATTTTTAATTTGTATATATAAATGCAGGCTTATTTGCGTATGTTCACACGTTTTATAATTTACATTTACCAGTAGTCCTATAAACATAACCTTAACTTACAAAGTCTTACACAGTGTACTATACACAAAACTGAGGTAAAAATAATGACACAGAACTGAAATGCGTAATATGTATATTTTATGTCCATATATGTTTACTTTAACGTTTTTTAAATTTGTATATTTGGATTGTGAGCCAGTTACTCGCTACCTGCACATTTTCGTCAATTGTTTTCATCCTGTATTTACGATTTATTCTCGTTCTTAAATTATTAAACGATAGACAGAGGTATTTATATGCTTTACATGCCACATATACATACACAATGCATCGTAAGCTTTGTTTTTCTGTTAATATTGGCACATAAACGTAATTATCCCTAACCAACACACTGCCACGCCCCTTTGTTTTGACGATGGTAAACATGGCCGACACAAGTTCAATTGGGCTTCAGCCAGAAAGCACTTCCGCCCCTCTATGTTTACTATATATCTCGTCGGTTCAGTTTATTTCCATTTTCAAGTCTCACCGTTAGGAGCGCTACCCAACCTAACCTAACTTAACTTAACTAAACCTAACCTATCCTTCTAACAAGTCACATGTCTAACCGTGCCTCTGTTCTTCCTTTAACCTAACACTTATTTTCCCTTGTATGTCTGTCTTGTATTACTTTTTAAACTCGCGTACCACTTTTCTGTATTTTTAACTCTATCTCTCTCTTTCTCCACCCTCATCATCTCTCTCCACCCTCCTCTCTCTCTACTCCTCACTCTTTCTCCCTAACAGAAATCGCATTTTGCTCTTTAGATTTCTGAGTAAAACCTCCAAAGACTTTTATTCGTTTTTAAATATTTTGTTTTTATTTTTTTCTTGTATGTTGAACTTTAGTATGTGGTTTCTAGGTTGGCACAGTACCCATTGGTACTTTGGTTTAAGCAATTTTCTTGTATTTAGATAATTGTGTATAGTATGCTTTTTATTCGATTTCGTTTTTGCCTGTGTCTAACCTGACCTAACTTAATCTAACCTAACCTGTCCTTCTAACAAGTTACATGTCTAACCTTGTCTCTGTTCTTCCTTTAACCTACCACTTATTTTCCCTTGTATGTGTGTCTTGTATTACGTTTTTCTCTCATATGTAGGTTTTATATTGCATTTTTAGACTTGTGTACCGATTTTAGGTATTTTTATCCCATTTTAGTTTTACGGATTTACATGTGATAGACCCTCCCTCCCTCCCTCTCTCTCTTCACCTTTCTCCTCTCTACCTCCACCCTGCTCCTCTCTCCACCCATTATCCTCCTCTCTGTCTCCCTCATCCCTCCTATTCTCACAGCTATGCTCCTCTCTCTCTTCACTCTGCTCCTCTTTCCATCCAACATAATTTTCTCTCTCTCCCTCAACCCTCATCATCTCTCTATCCACCCTCCTCTCTCTCTCTCTCCCAACCTCCCTCTTTCTCCCTTACAGATATTAAATTTTGCTGTTTTTATTTTTGGATTTCTGAGTTACACTTCTAAGACCATTATTTTTTTTTTTTCATTTTAAATATTATTTGTTTTATTGGTTTTCTTGTATGTTGGACCTTGGTTTGTGGTTTCTAGTGTCCCACAGTAACTATTCGGACTTTGGTTTAAGTAATGTTCGTGTATCTAGATGATTGTGTACAATATGTTATTTATTTAGATTTATTTAATTTTTTGCCTGTATCTAACCTCATCTATCATGACCTAACTTCCTACCGAGTCACATGTCTAACCTTGTATCTGTTCTTCCTTTAACCAAACACTTATTTTTCCTTGAATGTATGTCTTGTACTACTTTTTTTTAACGTGTGTATCACATTTAAGTTTTTATCACGTTTTTGGCTTTACGGATTTACATGTGCTATCTCTCTCTCTTCGCCTTCCCCTCCTTATCACTCTCACTTCCACTCTCTCGCTCCACTCTTATCTCTCCCTCCCCTCCTATTCTCTCTCACTCGGAATTTATGTCGGTTTTTCTGTGTTAGGCTACAAAATACTGTTGTTTGTTTAAATATACGTTTTTTAGATATTTTTCTTGTACGTTGACATGTTGGTGTAAGGTGTCTAGTGTCGCAGAGTAACTTTTAGTACTTTCGTATTTTCTTGTGTGTATATGATTGCGTTCAATATGCTATTTATTTGAATTTTCGACTGTAGATATAACTTTTGAATAATATTCGTGTTAAACTTCCACATATATTTTTTTCTAAATTTAAACTATCTGAGGTTTTTCCATAGGTGTCAGAACTATTGTATACATAACATTTTCGAGCTGTTGTGAGACATCGGGTCTACTCTATATCTGTAACTGTCCTCAGCGATGCGGTGATGATCCTTAAACAGTTTCCCGGTGTAGTTTTAGGGAGTATCGTGATTTTCTTCGGTAGCCTTCTCGTCACATTGTTAATTCGTGTAGCTGCTAGTAGTGTACCAAGCCTCTCTTCATTGTGGTCCTCTAGCAGTGTGGGCGTTGCATTAGGTACTAGACTTTGTCAGATAATGTCGTTTAAGCTTATTGTGCAGATCTTCTCAGTGTAGTCAGGATGTACGACACTGTCGGGAGAGATATAGTGGACACGACTTATCATTAGTCAGAGTATCATATGGTATTGTGTTTACTCCATCTTCGAACATACATCACTTGTCGTCTAGCCTATTAAGCGCCAGTTTTTTTGCTACACTCGGAATATAGTTACTTCTTCCATAATCTGATTTTATATACAGCTACATCATCTTCTCTCTGTTCAGAGCCCTGATATAGTCCTTGAAGGTAATTTTCTTTTTTTATCACACATTTCTGGATTCCTTTACCCTTTTTACATACATTCTCACAGCACCTGTACGCGTATATCTTTACACACACTCCTACAAACTCAGTAATAGACAAGCCGTTACACCCGTCTTTAAAGTTGCATATAACCTCTTTTTATAGGCGCGTAGCTTGGATGAGCGACCGGATAGGCTGATGTATCGAATTCATTCTGGAAGTCAGGATCGGTAAACATATCTTGGTAAAAGTCGTCTGTTCGTATTTTGTAGATGAAACTGTCGGTGTCCATGTAGGTCACCAACTGCAAGTCACCACGTACTTAGTATTCATTATATCATAATGGAACCGGTATATGGGCATCTTCAACAGGTCAAGTACAACGAGGCAGGGACAGATGGGCTTATCGAACAATATTGCTTCGTGCTCAAGTTAAAAAATTGACAGGTTTTCTGAGTAAATAATTCTGTCTTTGAAGGCAGCTTGTAGGTTCATTCCGTAGCAGTCATTGCGTAGGAGTCAGTGGGTAGGAGCCAGTGCGTAGGAGTCAGTGGGTAGGAGTCAGTGCGTAGGAGTCAGTCCGTAGGAGTCAGTCCGTAGGAATCAGTGTGTAGGGGTCAGTAGGTAGGAGTCAGTCTGTAGGATTCAGTCCACAGGAGTCAGTGCGTAGGGGTCAGTAGGTAGGAGTCAGTCTGTAGGATTCAGTCCATAGGAGTCAGTGCATAGGAGTCACTGCGTACGAGATAGTGCGTAGGAGTCAGTGTGTAGGTGTCAGTATGTAGGAGTTAATGCGTAGGTTTCGTCACCAGGTCGCTGACCATGAAACGAAAACTGCCTATAAATTGTATGGTGGACTTGTCACCGAGAAGTTTCCAATAGTAATTATTTTCCTACTTCGTTGTTTAGGATGACAGTAATGTCTTTGCTGACCTATGCTAGTTCGGCGAAATTAACGATTTAATCATATGCTAGGTTGTTAAAATATATAGGATGTTTCTTCTACAATCTTCTAAGTATAATTACAGTGGTTACAAACAAACCAATGTAATTTCCATTAAGTGGCAGTGGTTATACTCTCTACACCCCTCCACCCATGCATCCACACTCTTAAGAACCATCCCCTCACACACCTATGTACACTCCTTACACAACTATGCGCGCTCTGCACACGACTAAGTAAGCATCTAACATAGCACTTCAGGCACCACACAAAGCACTTCTCCAAAAACTCACTCATAGTACCATAGGCTCAAAACAAGACTGTGCATTCCTCATACAAAACTACGCCCTCGACACAAATATTACTAATGTTGTGCATGGCTCCATGCACTCTCCACATGCTCCAGACACACATTAGCAAAAATAAAACAAATAACTTACTGTAGACAATTATCTACCAACAAGATAATTACTTAAACCAAAGTACCAACACGTACTGTGCGACACAAGAAACAACATATTAAAGTTCAACGTACAAGAAAATAAATTAAAAACCAAATATTTAAAATCGGGGGAAAAATCTTTGGATGTCGAACTGTGAAATCTAAACAGCATAATGCAATATCTGTGAGGGAGAAAGAGGGAGGAGTAGAGAGAGAAGAGGGTGAAGAGAGATGATGAGGGTTGACGGAGAGGTGGAAGTGGAGGGGGGAGTGAGAGTGGAGCAAGGTGAAGGGAGAGAGAAGAATAGCAGAGAGAGAGATATATATATAAAATTCTGAAAAGTGTGTAATATTATTTTGTAACTATTACTTATAATGGTTTATTGGACCGTGTTATTTACACAAGAAAGGCCAATAGTTTCTTTTCTTTCTAGACTACAGATCTAGTCGGAAACAGGAAACGCCTGCAGAAGTCATATAATTACTTAAAGAAATGATAATCAAATTTGTGTTCAAATATGGTGCATTTAATATTCTTGATATTTGAAAGGAATCTATGGTCAAGAGAATTGACTTCTACAGACAGAGTCAGGAACTAGAACTACTAAAGAAAGCTTCTAAAATTTAACTTTACAAAGTGGGTATTAGTGGGGGGTGGGGTATGAATACCGTGACCAGATATAAAACCTGACCTACACAATAAGACTACCATGACTCGAATCGTTTTCAAAATTTCAAAACTGGGTCAGTTTCTGATTCTTAGGACGTAGATTTTCCTTGGACAGAGTTTGGTGCTCCGGCATAGCTTTGAACTGGGGTCGCATAATTGGTTGCTGAGAATTAAATAGCACAGTTTTCTTATACTCTGATTTAGGAAATATCTACATCTCACGTCTCTAATTCGTTCCGAGATAAACTGCAAACGTCGTTCTTTGTTTAGGGATTTTCAAACGTTTCTTATGACGGCGAAATTGAAGTTTATCTCACCAAAAAATTGCCCATCCTTGACATCGTATCCTTGTAGTCATGAAGGAACCGGACATCTAGTGATGGGTGGAGTACTGGGACCTTCTCTGCAGACCTCGTCCTAGAGGCGAATTCCGGAAACCCTCGAAACGTGACGAGGCGACGAAACACTCTTCTGCTCGACCTCTCGGTTAAGGCACCAGGTTGGACAGCTCCTCAGGACCTCGGATCTTCTTCCAGTACTTCGAACGGAGACGTCTTCTTCATGCGGACGGCCTGAACTTGTGACCCACGGTATTTATATTTCAGACGTTGTGAAAGTCTCGCAACAGGATAAATTTTCCAAACCAACGTGGTACTGAAGTGCAGAACCAGTTTTCACTGCAGAATGACGTTTCAATCCTCGTCTATACAGCTGGTTACCTTCCCGTCAATGGTCTACGTCCGTCGTGTTTAGTGGCCGAAAACGTTCTTCTCCCTTTTTTCACGAAAAAAATATTCTATCACAAAACTCCTTCTTCTGTTTGTTACGTGGTTGTTGATTCTTGCGCTGAATTACTTCATTCTACTATGTTCGAGCACGGTCGCCTCAACGCCCAGATCAGGCAAATATCTGGTCATTAAATAAAAATAAAATTTAAATCGTCAAAAGACTGTATAAATCACTCACCTGACCATGATAAGTTTACACTCAACCCACAGATAAAGTTCAAAACGTTTTCTGGCTCGGGGATAGTATTTGCATAGACAAAGTAAAAATAGACGATTCCAGCGCCGCCAAAGACTAATAAATCACATTTATACATATCTGTAATATGAAGTAGGTGCTATGTTACAAGTGGTACATCAGTTTAAAAAGTAATACAAGACAGACATACGAGAGAAAATAAGTGTTAGGTTAAAGGAAGAACAGAAACAAGGCTAAAAATGTATCTTTATAGAAGGACAGGTCAGGTTAAGTTAGGTTAGGTTAGGTTATGTGGGCTAGCGCTCTTAACGGTGAGTCTTGGAAATGGAGAAAGACTGAAACATTAGTACATACAACACTAACACTATCTAGCAGACGACACAGGAACCAAAACGATTGGTATAACAGCTCTCCATGTGGAAAGACTTAGCACCAGTGTCCTAATAATCAACGCTACCTAGGAGACGATCAGTAACTGCTTGCAGTCCGACCTAGAGGTTAACTATATAATTAAAAAAAAAAAAAATAAGAGTAGCTAGGAATCAAGACAACATACAGTAATCAAGATGGTTGGAAGACCATATACGAATAATTACGAGAAAAATATTCAACAGCCTTCCTGACCAAGCTCCTGCAATAGAACCGCCATTACTCCACTACTAGTAACACATTTCTTAGGAAATATATTTTCCAGAATTTGACTATACTTGGTACACCTACTACATATAAAGATGACTCTATTTTTGTGTATTTCGTTCATCAAGTGTACATATTTTTAAAATAATGACCTTTTTCTTACACTTTTAGCATACTGTGAGATATCTTAGGAAATATTATTTTTATGATTTCACCAAACACGTATACTATTTACAAAGCTAAATTTACTGTTGTGTACTTTGTTAATCCTGTCGTTATATTTTCTAAATTATGTCAATCTTTATATATTGGTATATATATATATATATATGTGTGTGTGTGTGTGTGTATATATATATATAGAATTTCAATGAACCTGGTAAACACACTGCACACAAACATTATTTGACCTTTTATATTTCGTTCATTCATCTGTTATATTTTGTGAACGGTGCACTATTTAATTTATTTTTATGATAGAACTAATTTTAGAGAAAATTTTTCCCTCTATGATAAACTGGTTACTCGCATATTACTTAAAAGCTTACTTACCTTTATATATATTATATAACCTGAATCGTACGTCAAATTCAACATTGATATTTGATATTCCTATATTACCTATACAGTTTAAACTTTCAAGATTAATTTGTACCTACTATGAGGAAAGTAGGCTTATCAGTTATGCTGGCAACTTCTAGTTTTTCTTTGGATACGGGAAACTATCAGGCTTCTAAACGTAAATTTTTCAATAATGCGATTTTTTATTCACTCAAGCTCACACTTAAACTCATTGCTGAAATATTTTTTTTAACTTTTTAACTATGTGTTAAATGGTGGAGAACTATAGAAATGGATTTTCGCGAGAGTTTGTGAAAAATGGGGTGAATTTATTTAATTTATATCGGTAGTAGTTTTGCTGTTCTCATTAGAACATGGTTCAAACAATCCAAGACATATATTGTTATTTTGAAGGAGTAAAAGTTTTGTGCTGGCGGAAATAGAGTTTCCAACATTGAGAAAGATGGTTTAATAAAATCAACAAAAGAAAACTTTGCAGTGTAAAACGCCAGCTCAATTTCGATATATAATGGTTACAAGAAATATTCAGCAATACAATCAGATTATGATTTGCTTAAAAAAATTACTGTTATTTGATAACACTAGTAAAATATCCTCATAACGAAGACAAATAAATAAGACACGATATAGGATTAAGTTAAGTGTTCTACATTAGTCTTATTTGAATCATGCCGCTGTTTATACTCAGCGCTGATTTCTTCGTTGTAGGGTGACAAATTAACCGAAAGTGTTACGTTGTAGAAATATCTCAGCTTCGAACAGCAATGTAATTTTTATAAAGAAATTCATTGTGAATTACAAAAGAGCTGTTTTAAAATTTTCAACTTCGCAGAACTTCGGCAATATTGGACAAAATTAGGCGTCCGTGCATTTCTAATGTGAGGCATATCTCGTCTCCCAGTGATACGATTTCATTCTTTATATGCAGCTTTCTGACATATCTTCATTTGAGTAGTCAACATTTTCGGTCTACAGGCTGTTAATTTTAATCCGACCACTCCCCAAAATTTTCAATAACCAAAAAGTGTACTTCAATGAGGTGAAAGTTGTAACGACTTGTGAGTAGTGAAACGTTAACACTGATTTTAGTTTCAATGAAGTTTTCATATTAAAAATAGTAAAGATGAATACAACAAAACTGAAAAAAAAAAACTAAGCAATGCCCACTTTATCGTGAACAGTCTGTACCTGTAACACACACATACATTTATATATATATATATATATAGTATATATATGTGTGTGTGTATATCGAAAAAAAGAATTTACCAGCATAACTGAGAAGCCTACTTTATGCGAAGCATGTGAAAGTTACCCTGAAAGTGAAAATCGTTTACGTACATCTAGCAATATTAAGTGAAAATATTGGTTCATACATGTGATACACGAGGTAAACAAAAAATAATTCATCTTACTGAGTGATATATGTGCACGCAGTTTAATAAAATTGGGAGAAAAATTTTTTCTGAATTTTCTTTCTATCATAAAGTTAGAAAATGGCCGAAGTTTTTAAAATATTACAAAAAAGTAAATGACGTAGGCCTACGCAAAATTCAAGGCAAATTGTATGTATTATGTGCACTATATGTGTAATGATGTTTTCTGAAACAATTTCATAGGATAAGTCATATTATGCTTGATTATTAAAATGGCTACGATCAAGAAATTATAACCACCAAATGAACGAACTACACAAAAGTCGGATCACCTTTGTATATAGTAAATATGTACCAAGTGTAATAATATTCTGAAAAAAATTTCCTAAGAGATAAGATACTATGATAAAAAAATTAAAATAGCTAACTTTATGAAATTTAAACACAGGATAAACGAAATACTCAAAAGTAAAGTCAGCTCTGTTTCTAGTAATAATGGTCCAAGTTTGGTGAAATTCTACATAAATATTTCCTTTGATATGTGATACTATGTTAGAAATATAACAAAAACTGTAACTTTGAAATTATAAACAGAAGATGAATTAAATACACAATATTCAAGTCATCTTTGCATGTATTGTAATTATGTATACCAAGCTTGGTGAAACTCTGAAAAATTTTTCCAAATATGTGTTATAATATTCTAAAAATATAAAAATTACCATCATTTTGAAAATATGTAATCAGGAAGTACGAAATACATAAAAGTGATGTCAGGTTATATGTAGAATATGTATACCATATTCGGTGATATTCTGAAGAATATTTCCTAGTATGTGTTACAATAAGCTGCAAATATAAGAATAACCGCCATTTTGAAAATATGAACACAGGATGAACTAAATACAGAATATTAAAGTAGGCTTTGTATGTAGTATATGCGTAACAAGAATGATTCAATTCTGAAGTATGGTGAATTTGATATCTAACTAAATCGAAAATATAAATATGGCCGCAATTTTAAAAATATAAACAGGGCGTGAACTAAATATATAAAAGATAAGTCAGATTACAAAGGATTATATCGTACTGACAAATTCATTCGGCCATAACTCTGAAATTTTGGAAAATGGATGTTTCAATATTTTAAATATAAAGTTGTCATAACTATTCCTCAAATATTTAGTTTAATAATAATGACTTGATACATCCAAGGGATAAACAATCCCTCGTTGTGTAATAGCATGACAAATAGTTCAAAAATGTATATGGTATTGTTAAAGCTTATTCTTGTGAGAGAGTAAAATATTTTTAATTTAAGCCATCCATAATTTAAAAAATAAATATATGTTAAATATTTTACAGCGTATTCAATTTTACATTCCTGTCCTTACAAATAGCAAATTTTGTCTTGCGGCTGTATTACTTTGACAGTACGATATGAGTTAGATGAAATTCGGTCCACTGGTTCAAAACGTTTTTTAAAGGACACACACACGCACACACCAACCTTCACACACCAATACACACAGGAACACACACTCAGACACATATACAGAAATGTGATCTCATAAGCATACCTACTCCTCGGAAAATAGTCTAATAAATGCATGTTTAGCATAATATTGTTGTTTCTTTCCTAATTTTGCATTCATGCGATTTTAAACGTTAATATTACAATTCAATGTTAATTTCAATCACATTAATATTATTCTTGGGACATTATTCTTCACACTTGCCTACTTTACCGGAAATGTTGATCACAGAAGATTATCAGGTTTTCAGGAGAATCTGTTCAAAATGCACGTATTGCATTTATCTTAGTATCACGATTTCGATTTTCTGTATACATTCACATAATTGAAAAACCTAGGTCAAAAATACAAATAAAACTCCGTAATGTGTAAAGCCACCCCGATCATGGTCCCTAATAATTACATATTTTAATCTGCATAATATAAATGGCTATTAAATTGATTAAATTACACTTTCAAAGCTGTATCGTAACAGACAACGAGCAAACGGTGTTCAGTTGAATTATTTTAACTGCCGTATGTAGCTCGTGGCATTGCTTTTATTCTGCATTAAATACGTTTCTGTTACACTCTGACTAAATTATTTTCACCATTTAGTCAGTACTCTGCCACAAAAAATATGAATTCGTCATAGTACAGGTATGCAACTAACGAACTAGTTTTACGTAATTTTTTAATACGAAGCCAAACGATCCTTAATCACTTTGTTGTAACGTTGAAATTTAATGTCTGAGATTTAAGATTTTTTAAGCTTTCACATGTTTACCCATTTACCATGATTGAATCCCACTAACCTGGATTCAAGCTTGCAAAATTCTATGTGATGAAAAAGTTCGTTGTGGGGAAATGTACTGAAGGTAAATGGTACAACGTATCTTTTAATAATTTGTGGTTGAGAAAAATACTAAACCTAACGAAAGTTGCAGAAAATTACTTCTCAAACAAAGAGTCAAGAAGTGCCCACAAGGTTAAGATTTTCTCACGCTCTGAACGTAACTTATCACGAGTACATTACGCTTATCTTACTATCGTCCACTACATTTGCTTCGCAGAAGATAAGAAACGTTGGGAATATCCAAGGTACTATAGACGGTAGAAGTTGTTTTTAAATAAACTACAAAGATTTCACTAATAATGTAATTATTTAACCAAATATTAAATTTAGTAAAACTGTTATTTTTAATGCTTAACTTTTAGTATTTTCAAAGTTACAGCACCTTTCTATTTATAACCGCCTAAGGCGTAAGTAATCACTATGTATTAGAGAGAACACTGACTGACTGACATATCAAACTGCAGCCCAAACCGCTGGACCTAGAATCGTGACATTTTTGTGTGGTTTTCCCTCAGGTCACACGCGAGCACTAAAGGATATTATTTTTCAAATTTCGACCTTTAAGGGGATAAAATGGGAAGAAACTTCGTTAGAACTCGAACCCGGCGGCCTTTGCGATTTTGAATGTATTAGGTTATACATAAAAATGCATATTAGCCAATTCCAGGATTTTTCGAACTTCGGCGGTTAAGGGGGTGAGAATACCTTAAATGTATTTACGATTAACTGTCTATATCAATCGAATAGTTCGGGAAAGAGAGTTGGTTTTTATTCCAAATTTTGCTTAATTAACTACCAGAAAAAAAAAGATATAGGATTTCTTGAAATTCGACGCCTAAGTAGTAAAAGTAAGAAAATATGTTTTTTTATGAATACTATACATAGCTAGAACACAAATGACTACCGCCGTGAATTTAAATGACTAACGCAGGACTCCAAGACGTTTCGAAATTCTTTAATTAAGTAGGTAAAATTACAGGAAGTGTGTTTCTGATTATTCCTCCATACCTATCGAACCAATCGAGACATCGAAGTAGTCTTTGCTTTAGATCGATGCTTATGTATATATAAAAAGTACCCCTGAATATATTTTCCGAATTCGGTCGACGTGATTTTTGTTTATGTTTGATACTTATTCAAATACCTGAAAATTAATTTCACGAATTTTAGAAATTCCACACCTAAGGAGGTGAAACGGCGTGTAAATGGCCACGAAAATGTTTGAAGATTTTTCTTGTTCGAACTCTTAAGTACCGTACTGGGGTAAATATGTTGGCATGAATGTGTATAGACATGTCAAAATACTATAGCAATATTAAAATTATATATATAAAAAAACATTAAATTTTACATGTCTACGCCACCTCTTTTTTCAAGAATGGATTTCTGAGAAAAGTGAATGGTGATTTAAGGCCATGCTCTCTTGTTTCTACTGTAAATGCGAATTATTTATTAAATATTAAACAGAAAGAGATATTATCATATGTTTGGCAGTTTTGTTTAAATTGGTTTTTGCCGTGGTATATTTTATTTAAAACAGATAGTTATATGACTTCGACTTAAAAGTTAATTAGCCAGAATATTTTAATTACAATATTAGCTAAAAATATTCTGTGTTTACTGCCTTGAAAAAATTAGCTAAAATGGAGAAGATGATTTTAAACCAAACTGCTAAACAAATTTTTTATAATTCCTGTCGTTTGGGGGTTCAACATTATTGTAGCTAAAAAGTAAAGACATGTGATCATAGTCTTAACACATCGACTGAAATGCGTATAGTGATTTTTAAATGTGTAAATAAAGTGAAATAATAATTTGTAGCACATGCAAGGGTTACATGACTCAGGATTTCATAATGTGTTTACCAGAACTGGTAGGTAAATAAGAAGTAACAATAATTTTATTTGTAAAATTGGTATAAGTGTAACAAACATTTAACAAACTGACTAAGTGACTGAATTATTTACCTCAGTAGCTATGCACATAGGCGACATATAAATCATGTATAGGGTTGAAATTGGAAACTTTTATCGTCCGAGACAAGCCTTAACGACTTAAGTCACTGAGGTCATCAGTTACTACTTAAAGTTAAGTTTTACGGTACCACGTTTATTTCCTTATTAGAATTTAAAAATAGTTAGAAAACAGTCATTGCCTGACTAATTAACAAATATACTAATAAATCGTAGAAAATAGAGTTCATTATGAAACCAATACCGGTGTTGTGTACTTGTATAAACTTAAGGACTACTTTGTGGTTTACTAACGTAATGGAAAAAATCAATAGCATTATGTACTCTAGCTAAAATAACTATATTTGCGTTAAAAACAAAATAATAATTCTGAACATTTCGTTAAATGCAAGCACACCACAACGCGTCAGTAAACGCCGTAAAAAGAGCTTTACCCAATGCGTTCCTAGCGCTAATACAGTCGTGTAGTACGAAACAAGTTACTGTACAACAAATTAACATAATATATCAATAAATCGTAACAAATAGGGTTCATTTTAAAAACAACAAAGGTTTTGTGTATGAACTTACGCATTTCCTTGTTGTTCATTAACGTAACAGAAAAATTTATGAAACATTGTAGCTTTGTGTACACTCTCACAAAATAACTGTGTTTGCGTTAAAATAAAAAGAAAACTATTCGTAAAATGTAAGTTAAATACGCCACGTAAGTAAACACCTTTAAAAAGAGTGTTACACACTGTATTATTAGCATAAATGTAGTCGTAAAGTAAACAATTAGTCGATAATGAATGTAACTTACATGAATACAAACAAATTTTACCAATTATTATACATTTGAAACATCATAATATTAAAATAGAAATATCGATGATAGTTAGATAGTTTACTTAGAAATATTAATAACATCACATTTATATTAATTCCTGTGATTTGGGTTTTATCTTGTTATGTTTGTATGACTGTCTTCCCGCCTTTTCCCACCATTTTACCAGCGAATACAACGAGTAAATAAAAGCACATCAGAGTAGAGTAAAATAAAATAGCTACGAAGACATATCGTTTGAAACAAGCACAGCAGAAAGTTACAACAGAAGAAATAAGTTCGTCTTGCATTCTGTGAAAAGATTTTCGGGTCTAGACAGTTTGTAAGTCCGTGTAACAGCGCCTTGTAAAGTATTAGATGTACTTCAATAGAAAAAGATACTCAAATGACCTTGCCTTGTAAATGCGGAAGTATTTTTGAAATCTGATTCAGTGACCCGGTTTAACAGGAAAGTGTCAAATGGGCCACAAAGAAGAAAATTCCTGGCTCACTGATGTAGAGTGACTACAACTGCCACAGAATATTTAGTAATACAGAAGCGAAATAGTTGGTAGAACAGCGAACTCATTCACACACCCCAGCAAAATGGCTTCCCTGGCAAGCAACATGGCGAATACGCCTACAACCAATCAGCGTACGGTAGCTGCCTTGACAGCCGGCAGCCAGGCCAATAGGAAACCTGCCGTAACTTGCAGAAACCAAACATACACGGGGCTGGTATCAACAGCCTCGGGCAGCCAATAAGCGGCCAAGTTCGTCTTTATCAAATAAGCCGCCACGTTATTTCACGACTGTATTACTGTTTAGTCTGTGCAACTGTTTTACAAAGCAAACAACTTGCCTTTCTACATTTTTCGATCTGTTAAACATAGTACAGATAGTTTCGTACAAAACTGAATTTGCAACTTGCATGACGACTGTCAATATCTTCAAAACACAAATTATTGCGAACATATTCATGAATATCTCTTAAATGTAGTTTAATACTTCTCTATTCAGGCAGCTTTATTTCAAACTAACTAGAAATATCCGAAACTATTGTACAGACTAATATCTAAATTTCATACAAAATTTTTCACAAAAAAATCTGTGAACGGACAAACCTTTAGTCCATGAATACTCCTCTTGCTTCAGTTTCTATCATTGCATGCTGCACAACAATATCCCTGCATGTAGTTTCACTTGTTTGCATATGCTGAGAGTGACATGTTAAATCTCTCTGTTCCCCTTATAAAAATAAGCAACCATTAATTAGTGAATCTGAAAGCTGAAACATTAATGTTATAAAGTTATCTACGCGCTCGTATTTAAAAACTTCATAATCAAGCCAGGCGTTGAATAAAACTTTAAGGCATATGGATAAGTGATTATCAAGTTCTTTGTTCCTGCTAATTAAAGGAGTGGCGTTATTCTTCTTATAATTATGTACAGTATAATACCACATTAAAAGGTGCCGGTTGTTTTCGCGAAATAATTTTAGCACCACTCAGTTTCTTTAAAGCCTAACATGCATATCAGAAATACTGCTTCGTAGTTTTTTGACAGTTTTCTTTGTGTAGAGGCATCGCTTGTTTGATTGTGCTAATCATATCTAGGTTACAGTTACACCACACACCTGTGATTGGCAGGTAGAATCCCAAAATGCTGAGAGTTAAATATATTCAACAATAAATTAACCAAGAAGAATTGGCGCATGTGTGCACATAAGCGACTGAAGCGTAACTTAGTTCCAATTTTTTTCGTGAAAACTATAAACCCTTTTCTATGCAACAGTAACAGTATTTTAATCAAAAGATACTTAACAACTTTCAATTGTCTCTCTCATTTTAAGATCAGATTGTGTATATGTGCATTGTAGCATTTAACTGATTGTAGACGAGTTATTGTTATGCCGGTAAAGCGCGAATCTTGGTTGCAATTAGTATTTCTAATTAGTCAATTTTTCTGAGACGAAATCAGTCTTAGATGAGAAGCTATACAACAAAACCACATGCAAATTGACGTCAAACTTTGACAGTGAGGACAACATTGAACGAACACAACACAACTTAGGTTACAGGGACTAAGGGAGGCATTTGTTGAAAAAAAAAAATTCCAGCATTTGCTTGGAGTGACCTAGGGAAACCAAGTAAAAAACCTTTCTCATGACGCGTGGGTAAGGATCAAACCTGCATCCTCCAGAATTTGAGTAACATGAGTTACAGATGCGTCACCTCACTCGGTGACAACCTTGAGTTCGGCGCATAGGGAAGAAAAAATAATTTGTTGGCAATATTGAATTGTATATTTATCCCGTTTGTATATTTATCTGGCCGTCTTGATTTCGGTTTTTAGTTTGGTATGCTTAATTTTTCTAGAATGTATGTCTCGTTGACAGTGTAATTCATAGACGGTTGCGCACATTTGTATATTCCATCAAAACGAAATAACCCCCAAGCTTCCCCCAGGACTTGAATCCAGAACCTCCCGCATTGCAAGCCGTCACGCCACGCGCCTGCATCACGGAGGTCGGATCGGTTTTCAACGGTTTCCCGAGATCACTCCAGGCAAATTCCGGTAAGATTCATTAACAAATACCATAACTGTTTCCTTCTACTTATAGTAGTACTCTACTAATTCCATTTTGCTGTTTAAGAGACAAGGAAATCTATATAAATGTCAAGAAAAATAAGTAGACAACTTGTCATATTATAGAAGAATAATACATGTTTTATACTTCAGTGTAAACTAAAAACAACTTGCCAGAGTGATATATGTAATTCTTTCTCTCACTTAGACGACAGGGTAATCACGGAGCATTTCGCAATGTACCCAATCAAATGTCCTCGCTATCGTGGCGCACTTTTATGGGTAGAACGGATCGAAAACAAAAGAGCGACTGTATTTCGCGTGTCCAGAATTCTCTTATGTGTGCTGCATGTTTGCCTAGGTACACTTAAAATTTTCAGCCGCTCATTTATTCTGAACATCACTCTTCATACTATAATAATACAATAATACAATGTATTTTGCGTAAAATGGCTGCTCTTAGTGGCAGGAAAACTGTTCTGCTTTACACGAGATGCCACAGGATGTCTCTCTAAGATAACAGGCGGCAGCTCGCGGCGTTATAATATATGGCGTGCAAATGCACTTCTTGTGCATTTAAACGACTTATTTATAGCAACGAACTAGTGTATATATTTCCAGAGATGTATTCGTCTGAATTAATGAAAAATAAGTTTGTTTTTAAATTATTTTTGTGTAAAATTAAAAATGAAAATTTTTGAAATAATTTAAATAACATTTTAGGTACTACTAAAGCAATTTGTGAGTATTACATTACTTCTAGCATAGTTACATGCTGATGGTTTTTTTTTCATTCGATGTATATATTCAACTTCTTTTATATTCATTTAATGGAAAACGATTAACAGTTTCTGGCAGGTTTTGGTTGGCTTAAAAATTTGCATTAGGAAAGTGTGAGCTAGCATGTACAGCATATTCCAAAATATCTATCCTATTCAAAGATTCCTCCCCTTTCTGCTAAGTGTGTCACATTGCCGAATATGAGCTGCCCCCATAAACAGAGTCTAGTGATCGTAATGGCAACCATTAAAAAAATTGGTATGACATGAGTGGAAAGGTCTACACAGATGCAAAGGGAATTGGGCAGGTATTTTGTTATTGTTTAGTCCAACTCAAATTTTAAAGAAAGTTTGTTTTCCTTATTTTTTAAGCAAATAAAGATGGAAACATTTTCTATAGAAACTGTAATGAAAGAATTAGAAAAATAATCGTCAGTGTTAATACATATAATTTGGAAATGTGTACATATTGACTTTTAACTAGACTGTGTTGCACTCGAATCCCTTAGCACAAAATTTTATGACATTTCATATTTTTTTAAATTTACTTAACTGAACAAGTACTTAAAATCTTAAAATAATATTACATTGATTATAATTTTGATTTTGATTGTTTTGTTCGAAATGAAACCCTTTATTTCAATATCAATATAGCAGTTGACAAAAAATATGTATGAAATTACACAATTGGGCAGATGTAAAATTTGAGTTATTTCACATGCATTCATTTAATGGATTTGTTGACTTAAATCCTTATGAAAATTTTCACAAGTTTGAAATATAAATTAATTGTAGAAATTGTCGTTGGACATTTAAATTTATTGAAAAGTAATTAGTTCATAATAAATTTTTTAATTTGTATTATTTAATTTCATTTGTAATTAATTAAACTCCTTAAATTTTAACTTTGTGTTTTGTCTCTTTTTTTACAGTTATTGTGTAAAAATGTCTTGCTAAGAAATTGTGAACGATTTTTTTTAATATTGCTATGATTCTTGGGACTAAGTTTTTTTGTGCAATTTTGAACTCTAACAAGGGTGACTGGGTTATAACATACAAATATAGTCTACTAGGATTCTTCCTTGCAGTAGTTTTGCTGCAATCTTATATATGGCACACTCTTTGATGGCAAAAGCAGTTATTAATGTTGTGATTGTAGGTACCCCCCCTCCCTTTACGGTTAGGGACTATGCTATATTCCGCTGTCCAAACCAGTGTGGAAAGAGTGCTAACCGGAAACCTTTCTTGCTACTGCATATTATAGTCTACTTCTAAGGTTCTCTATGCTGTGATTAATCCTTGCCAGAGTATCAAGTAATATGACAACAAGGCACAAACTCCTGTTGTTATATGAGAAAGGGATAAAAAGTGCTCTATTTCCTAAGACAGTGTTTGTAACCAAAATAAAAAAAATTGAAAACTTTGTATGTGTCATAATATAACTCATTTCGTGTAGTCAGATGATGCGATGTTCAATAAAAGGAAAAACTGTGATTTATTTAGTCCAGAAATAGACAAATACATTGGGCAATTAAATATAAATAAATAAATAAATATATATATATGTGTGTGTGTGTGTCATTAATGTACGTCTGCTTTATAATGTAATACAGTTTTAATTAAATACTTATGAAAATTATGTTGTGGAAAAAATTAACGAAGACAATATATATTGAGAAGGCAAAACTTTTCATTAAAAAAAGAATGTTCCAATTTTTTTAATGCTGATAATGGTAATGAAACTGTTCTACTAATCCTTGCACATCTTTATTATCTAACGGAAGCTTAAAATAGTATTCTTATTCATTGCTGTACTAAAACACATAACTGAAGAAGTTTTTAAGATCTTATCACGGTCATAGAAGAACAGGTCAGGACACTCGCCTATCTAACAATGTATTTTTCTTGACCCCCTTGTTGTTTGGCTGTAGTTCGTCAAGTTACCGAGAATGTCGTACTTTTTGGCGCTGTTTTCCTAGCGGTCGGACTCAAATTCCGTCCACTTTTTTCCATTGTTAAATTTACAAAGTAAATGAAGATTGCTGGAGCCTTTTCTTAAATTTGTGAGCGAAGAAAGTATTTCATAAGTTGATAAAAAATACGTTTTGATAAATTGTTTACCTTAGCGGAAAGGAAGTGGTTGGAGTATAGTCCGACCACCCTAACATCAGCGCCAACAAAACACAACATTTACGGTAACTTGGTGAACTACAGCCAAACAACAAGGGGGTCAAATATCCAGGCGAGTGTCCAGACCTGTACTTCTATGGCCGTGGCTCTTATATATCTTTCTTAACAGAGCTGAAATTTCATTTGAAAGAACTACATACCACGTATATACTAAAAGGAAAGTTGTTACTTACTTATGCGTATGCGATGAAGTGAGTTTTTTTTTTACAGTCGACTTGTTAAGGATAATATTTGAAAAGTAATATTTATTATAACATCACAATTAATCTTTGAAATCGGTATTACCTACATACTATGGTAGTTACACGGGTTGCTTCGTTTACATTAAAATGTGGCAGGACACCGTTTTCTTACAAAAAAAAAATAAACTAGGATTTAAAAAGTGCCTTCTTTATCCCTAACTACCAATATCATTCACTGAGTATAGTTTATATAATATGCGTTTAAGCTGGAAGAGGCACTTGGCCTGATAATTTTTGTTATTATTCAATTTATAAATTTTCATTTCAACACAATGTGTCTTTATCACTTGAGTATTTTTACTCCTAATTCAACAGCCTTCACTGCATATGTTTCACTGAAGTTTGGTACATTGTAGTTGTTCCGTCTTTTAATGCTACATCTAATCCTTTTAAAGTTTTTTTTATTTATTTACTTTAGAAAGTTGTCCCAAACATTCATGTTAAAGAAAAGACAACTTAAGTTTTTTTTTATACAGAAGAATTTTCGCAAGCCCTATTTGATTTAAGTTTTAAGCTAGTTTGTATTTTCCGCCCCATATGATCATAGTAATTGTCACTTGTATAAGTTTACACATACCAGCATCATGTTTGTATTTATATTGCAGTGTTATTCTTAATAGTAGTCTTGATTGTAACATAAATAGTACGTGTTTCTGTACATCATAGCAAAAAAATTAAATGTTGTTATAATAGTTTTCTCAGCTGAAATAATTACATACACGTACCACAAGGTAATGTTCCCATACCCGTCCCTTTCATTTTGTAGATAGTTTCAGGCCATAAGTCTTCTAAATTTTAATCTTGTTTACTCTATCTGTGCACACACACAAAATGTCAAAGAATTTGTCGAGTTAAAGGTCTACACCGACTTTTACATCGTCAAAATTTAGATTCACTATTCTGACAATGGCAAACGTTAATGTACGTAAATAGATTCTCTATAATTGTATAAAACCTGGAATATGCGCACATTTAACTTTAGTGCTATGGCAAGACCAGTATGACGTACGGATAAAATAACATTAACAAAACTAAACTTAGCCTTAATAATACTTGGGATTGAAATAATTTCTATGTTTAATGTAAAATGTTTGTATTGTGCTTGTACTTTATTGTTCTAATACAGTCACGTGCGTTACCTATTATTATTCCATGAGATACAGGCGTGCGACACAGACAATTGCCGTTATGAAGTACGTAAACGAACATTTGAATATTGTAATAGGTTTTTAAAATCGAAAGAAAATGCTTCCATTAATACATCACATGACAAGTTCAACCACGTTATCCAAATTTCGTTGCTTTAAATTTTATTTATTGTTGCATTTTATTTACGGTCTGATGTATGTACATTTCAGGTTCTACCACGAATTTAAGGAAAATATATACAAAACCAATCTTGTTAGTTTGTTGAATCACATGAATGATAAGTTCATCCGTGTAACTAATTATTTGAAACTACAACGCCCTGACAATACATCATAAATAATTATTTTAAACTGTAAGACAAAAATTTTATATGTTGTCCAAAATCACAGTTCTGGAATCATAAAAGAAAAAAAATATACAGAATACGATAAACTTTAGACTGTTAAAAAACAACGATATGTATAAAATTATTAAAATGTTTTTGTATGTGAAATAAAAAAAAAAGGTTGCACGATGTCAAACGATTTGTGCATAGTTCATAGTTGCGAAGCGCATTAACGCTATATCTCGGTGAAATTCTGAATTGTAGTGTGAAGCCGATCACACAGTAGTTTATAGACGAAAGTATATTTCTTAATAGCATGTTACGTGGTTATGTGGACTATGTGGAATTAGCAGTCAGTATGTACCATAATATGTTCATAATTAAATATATGTGTCCAAAAATTTAAGTTATGAATTTTAATTGGTTGTATGCTGGAATTGCTGTATTAAAAATGTCTGAGCATCTTTCTTGAATGTTATGCCTTAGCACACGAAATAAGTCAATCCTTGGATGTATAATGTGTGCAGTAACAGTCAGTGATTTATTTTTTCAAAATAAGGGGGGGAAAAGTGCTCACTACATCCTCAACAAGCAAGGTTTGTGATGTAGCGTACGCTTCATATTGTTTTCGTTATCGTTCAGTTTACTTTTTTTTAATAAAGTGAAGTGAATGCATATGAGTTGACTACTTATACATTTACAAATAATGGTTGGGGAACCTCGCGTCAAGGAGAATCAAAACTTTATTTCCAGCTGAGGAAAGAAGAGATCATAATTGATCAGCCATAGTCATCCCAACATCAACAGGATCACCAACGCCGTTTTGTGCACAAAAGAACTGAAAGAAGGCCAGGACACCAGTTAAGATTACTATAGTGGCATTCTAGTGTACAGCAACACACTGTTGAGCCAAACTCATCGAGTATGTACGTAAACGCCTTGAAGGGCTATAACAGACTGTATTCCAAAGTGTATGAACGTCGGTATTGTTATGTTAGTCAAGCCTACGAATTCTTAAAACATTTTCTGAAAGAAACACAGACATACAAAATAACCTTCCTCACTCTGCGTTTGTGTATGCTGAAGTGTGTGTTCTCGCTGGAAAACATTGGAATCCGTAGGCTTACGGTAACATAACTCGATCTATTCTCAAGAGTAGATATTACTAAAAAATTGGTGGCAAGAACCTCATGTGAATACAGTCTACCAACCCGCAAGATCTATAAATGTTCAAATCAATATCTTCGCTTGATATACTGCTCGGGAACAGGGTACATAGCCGCCAGCAGGCGACAGACGAAATGCATGAAAGCGCGCGTACAAATGTAAACAAACACAGGTTTCCACGTGTGAACATGAAATTAGTTATGATTAAAGCGTTTGAGTGCACGTTAACATAAAAAACGTTGTCGGAATGTAGTATTTTTTGTTGGACGAGAAGAGGAGTTTATAAAGTAAAATGTTACCAGTGAACGTAATTCAGGTTTGGTGTAAATTAAATAATTGTTTAACATAAGGCCTTGTAAACATATACATTTTTGAAATCTTAATTTAGTTGCAATTAGAAATCCTTCGATTAATGCTGAAAGAAGCGTTTATGTACCAGAGAATCTCCGCTTTGCAATCACTTATTACTATTTAAAATTTTGGGCTTTAGTTGTAGAAGTTTTGTACAGTATACATTACTAGTACAAAATTGTAATATTTTAATGCTTTATACGTGTATTGTTCCGGTATAAAAGGATATTCTGCACTAGATATCCCAACCTGGTCTAATAATACAGGTCTGCAGATCAACGATTGAAATGTGCCGCTTTTGAAGATTTTGCACATTTCTATGGGCTCCTAACATACTACTCTTCTAATTTATGTACGTTAGAAGAAAAACAGTTAAACATCAAACGAATAAGTAGATTCGATACTACTGATACTACTATTACGTTTCAGTAAACGCCACAAGGTTTCGGCTTATATCAGTCCTCTTGTTCGTGAGCGCGAACGGCATTGGCTGTGTAACAAGACACATTCACGTGTTTCGAGTGTTATCAGCTGTCAAGGTCACGCCACTTTGAAATGAGGTCTGACACTTCTGCTCAAGTTTTCCCAAGGGAAAGGTACGGGCGACGCAAACACTTGGCGTTAAGGGGAGTGTTAGATAATTTTACTATTTTTCAGTTACTGAGCCGAAATATTTATTCAAATTGTTTTATCGAAAATTTTTCTTCGACAGAGCATAACACATATTCTTGGTAAACTGCTTGACTTAAATAATAATGGAATCTTTCATTAATTTGGTAGGCAGAATCATTGCAAGAGATGTCTTGAAAGTTAACATGTAATTCTCTTGCAACGATTCTGCACTACTAATTAATGAACGATCACATTATTATTTATGTCGAGCAAATTACAAAGAATATATAATTTTCTTTGTCGAAGTGAAAATTTTGATAATACATTTTGAATAAACGTTGCGGCTAAAAAAAACTGAACATACAATAAATTTTATTAACACTACCTCTTAAGAAGCCATGTTGTGTGAGTGATGCTCGGCGCAAAGGGCAAAGTTGACCAGCTCCAGTGGCGCGGTATCGCGTCTCCCGCAAAACACTGAAACGGCGTGCAGTGGTATCATAGATATCACTTGCCTGACTGACACTTCCAGTGGTGACCCCATAATTTTATTGGCGGTAAGTTTTATGCAAAGTCAATTGCATTCTTCTACGATAGTTTCGCTCGAATCCCGCGAGCAAATTTTTACTTATAACATGTTGAAAAAACTTGTTTTAGCCATTTTGAATGGCCTCGAAATTATTTTTCTTATCGACGTGAACTTTGCATTGATCCTTCTGTGATCTTCGAAAAAACTGTGCAATAGGAGTACATGACTGGATTTAGTTACTTGGATATACTCCTTGCGAAATAAATGACTTTCAAAGAAAACTAAAGATAATAGAAAAAACTTAAACAAGCAGAGTATGCATTAGTCAATAGGATACATACAAAACATATAATTCCATAAATGTAATCGGGTCAGATGAAATAAGGACAAAAAATAATAAATAAAAATTACAAAATGAAAATTCTAAAGAAACCCAAGACACCTCCAAGGCAGACAACTCATGTTTAAGGTCTGCTTTGACAAATAGATAAACAGAAAAATATATTACCCCCCCCCCCAACCAAAAAAAAAAAACAATATTACGATACACCAATGAGGCGAAACAAAACCTGTATTATGTCCCGCGACACAACGAATTGACGAAACAAAAACACTGTAAACATCAGACACGAATAGAAAAACAACAAACGACAGAACGATGAGATAAACAAAACACAGTAATTTTTCAGACAGACAGTAGAACGACGTTTTGGAAACACAGGGTTTTTTTGCCATAAATGTACGTTTAACATTCTCATTGTGTTCCAACCCAAACACTTCATACAATACTGTAGTATTATTACAAAGTCGAACATCTGTATAGGGAGTGTACACTTAAAAGGTTTATCGTTTAAATAACAAATGGTTTTATTTACGCTGTTAGCTGCATTACATTATATTAGTGACAAGGAGAAATATTTTAAAGAACACAGTTAGTAGTTTGTAAAAATATTTACATTAAAATGTTTAAAAGCATATGTTTACTTTTGTCCCCATAAGTTAAGATTTCATTTATTTACACAATAAGTTGTTTAGCATTACATAATCACTTCATAATACATCTCAAACAAAAAAAAAATAAACAATCATATATATAATATATGTGTGCGTGAAAAAAAAATATTTTAAATGTGTTAAAATGTTATTATAACAAAACATTACTTTTCTTTTTTTGCATTGCGTATAATCTTTCATACCAAGCGTACATATTGGTACTCAATAGTTTAAATATTAATATCACTGAGTTAATTTTGAAGTGACAGCAATCACGTGGAACGGTGCATGCATCCACTCAAACAATTGTATCAGCAAGTCATTTCCAAAAATATCGATGACCTACCTAGGTGTATGGCCAATATAAGCACACGAGTAAACCCAAACGGTATCACTTCAGCACCATGCTTCGTCTTCTGCTCACCTCAGTCCTGCTGGTCTCCGTTTACGGTATGCACTTTGACTCTACACAAATTAGTTTACTTTCTCTGAAAGTTAAATTTTTATCTATAGAAATATACTCACTGCAACAAATTAGCGAGAAAATTGGGTATAAAATATTAGGACATCTTATTATTACAATGTTTTAAGTTGCAATGTATTTGGCCTACTTTTCAGAAGGGAAAAAAGATCAGCTTCCCGTGTGTTTGTGTGATCTTGTGCGTGTGCATGTGCGTGTGCGTGATTGACATGAATGAGTCTGTATGCACGTTCTTTACGCCCTTGAACATTTGTAGAACTAATTTCACAATTATATCTTTCAAATGTGACATCTAAAGAACATTCATAAAATGTTTATCAAACTTGTAAATGTGTTAGGGTACTTATATTATGTTATATGTTTTTGTTATCCGTGTTCAACATTTCAAAACGGTTGCTATTTTAACATTTACTAATCACAATACACATATTTTAGGAAACTTATATTAATACTTATAAACCTTGGTACAAATATACTTAACCAGTAATGTGACATAAATTTGCCGTGAACGCTTACAATTGCAGTTAATGTTATCACGTTTTCCCCGTATTTGATCTAAAATAGTACACATAAAGTAATTAACTAGTGATATGACAATATTTTGCTACAGCATACTTTTTTAATTGTGTCTTAACATTTCTGTGTCGTAAAATATATCTCATAAGTACTTTAACATTTTTGACAGTGTATGTTATCTACAGGAACCAATTCACTGAATTTATGTAACTCGACGCACAAATAATATTTATTAGGGTAATTGGACTCAAAATGACTCAATTCATGTGAAAAGCATATATTCAAAATATCAGATATTTTTGTGAGGTGTTTTACCAAGGTTACTGTTCGGCCAATTCAAGCTACGTTAATTATATTAATAATCCATCCGTACGCTACTGTTATTTTTGTTCTTTGTTGTAGTTAAGCCGCACTATGTTGAAGTCTACATGTCTGATAATTACGCAAACTCGGATTTTGTAGAACGTATCATTGTAGATCTACTATGGTTGTATATAGAAAGAGTAAATTTCTGAAGCTACGACTTCAAATCTATAGATCTACATGTCATGGTGTAAAATTTTGTGCAAATTTGTTGCTACTTTAACATTACGCATAAAAATTTGTAAACTTCGTGTCTTAATACGTGTTTAATTAATATTTACTCCTGAATGAATAATATATCTATACAGAACAGATTGGCCATTTTCGATGTGATGTGTGTGTGTATATATATATACATACATATATATATATATATATATATATACATATATATAGTTAATTTTTGTTAAATAACTTATATTTGTTGCTTTGACTAGTGTAACTAATGATACAGAACTTATTTAGTGTTAGTGACTGGACAGTCACAATCTAAATAAAATTTTTATCTTATAAGTATTATGTTTGTAACTTCATTTATAATATTTCATTAACATCGAAGTAAAATGTAATTTATAACACTTAATGTAAACATCCAAAAGCATTAAAAATTTCTCAAAAAATATTTGATTATGACGAGTGTATGTAGTATGTAAAAATTGTCTGCTTTTTTTCAAAGTATTCTTTAAACTTTTTGTACACTCTAAATCTACTTTTGAAGCAACAAATATAGTAAAAACACAAATTTTATACCATATCTCATTTAACACAGGGGCAGCCATCAAGGACGAATTCCAGTTAGATGGACGTATTATAGGAGGTCATGCTATTGCCATAACAAACGCTCCATACCAGGTTAGCAAAAATAAGTTCTTTATGGTTGGTTAATATATTGTTCTTAATAAAACTGAAATTAAAACTTAGAGGTTACGATTAATCAGACAGTGTAAATAAATTATTTTCAGGCCGCTTATCAACTGAATGGAAGTCACAAGTGTGGTGCTAGTATCATCAGCAACACTTTCGCCCTCTCTGCAGCTCACTGCAGCATTAGGCAAGTCAAATGTAACGCTTTATCAGAAAACGCAATCTAACTGATATCTCGATAAAATAAACAGAAGAGAAAACAATTCATTATGGTTGGTCGATATTTTAATATCTGATTCATATGATAAATTATAATAAAAAATGTTACATATATTTTATTATTGTGTTTTCGTACAAGTACGATGATTTTGTACCAAAGCGAATGCTTGATTCACATAAATTGGAATAGAGTTACAAAAAAAATTAGGTAGAGATAAGTTATGATATGGTAGATATAAAAGCAAATTCGATGCGTTTGTACTATAAGAAATGCGTTGGGTTCCGAAAATCACTGAAACGAGCAAACATATATTTTCATAAATTAATTTAAGGAAGAAAATAGTTTCACAATGGTTCCAATGTGAATATATTTATATAAAACATTGGTTTTAACTAAATCGTAAGTAATGTGCAAGAGTTAATAAATTTATTAAGCAAGAAATAATATCAAACGATATCATTATTACACAAAGAGAGCAATTATTTCACGAATCATATAGCCAATCGACTGAAACTATCTTCATAATGATTATTTCGATAAATTTGCAAATAAAAATATTTTTTTGTTAAACGTTCAATCTTAATTCTAAGTAGTAGTGTTATATTTTACAGCAAACGTTATCACGGTATTTGAAGTGTTTTATTTGGCTAATTTCAGAGACAATGCCCATGCAGTTACCATCAGAGTTGGTACAGCCACAAGGAACAGTGGAGGCACTGTCCACCAAGCTACACAGATCATCAATCATGAACGATACCACACAAGTCCAGCTACTGACTTTGATATCTCTCTTATAAAGGTACTTTAAAGCGTGTTTTTAATAATGAATGAATAAGCTCAGGTATGTTTGTACGTACATATAGAAGCTTAAAAATATTGAAAGTAAATTTGTATACGTTCATAGGTTTAGATAACGACAGCAAAAGTTATACAGATTATTTTTCCTTAAGATTAGTAATATTTTTAAGTTGTTAGTTAAAATTAACATCTGAAATATTTATGTTATTTAAAATTTTCTGTAAATATAAATTAATCACTAGCATTTATAAGACAAATATGCAAAATTTAATAAAATTTTCAGCAATAATTTGTCTTTTAAAACCTTTCATTGCGTTCATGAACTACTAAAAATTATTGCGTTATTTATGTTATAATACCAGTCAATAATTTTAATTCTGACAAATATCTCAAATCAAAATTATGTAAGAATTAAATTAATTTTTTTGTAATTTTATTTGGCTAGCTCTGGCACTGCAGATATGTAATTCTCTTACACTGTAAAAACGTACCAGATATATATAATTAGGATTGTACATATTAATTAATTTTTCGATATTCATACTTTCTTTAAATGCAAAGTTTATTTAACACACATACTATATCGTAGAACTCTCGTTTTGAACTACAGAATATCATATTAAAGCATTTTAGTATTTTTAATGTTTAAGAAATATAAAGAAATTTTTAAGATCACATCTTTTTATGTTTAAAATTAGGATGGCAAATTTAATAATCCTAAACTAATTTATAAATGTATTTTTGAATAATTTTTAAGCAAAATGCATATCGACAATTTAGATGGTAGATAAATGCCTAAACTGAAAGATATTAAAACACATTTTATGTATTTTCTTAACCTTATGTGTTGTTACATTTCGAAAAGAACTAATATAAGCTTAATGGAATTGTATTAATGATACAATAAAATATAACTAACAAAGTGAAGCTACTGGACTCGAAATGTGTCAAAGTTTAATTTTAAATCGCAAATCGCATTTTTCCATATAATCGCATTGTCCATCAGCGGTTAGACAACAGCCGTTACAAGGAACGTGCTGTATGTTTGCAGGTAGCCACTCCATTTGTGTACAGCGCCAGTGTGAGGCCAATCAGCCTGACTTCTTCTGCTCCTGGAGCAGGTGTTAGTGTCGTCAGTTCCGGCTGGGGAGCGACCCGATCAGGAGGTACAGCTTCGCCCACGCTGCAGCAAGTGCAGGTGGCAGTGATCGGTCATGATGTATGCAACAAGGCCTACACCAACAGGATCACCAACACCATGTTGTGTGCTGGTGTGATGGCTGGAGGCAAGGACACTTGCCAGGGAGACTCTGGTGGTCCTCTAGTGGCAGGAAGCACGCTGGTTGGTGTTGTGTCCTGGGGTGCAGGCTGCGCTCAGGCAAACTTCCCAGGGGTGTACGCCAACGTCGCTGCTTTGAGAGCCTGGGTCAAACAGCACTCTGGAGTGTGAACATGTAATTTATGTAATAATATTTAAATAAATTGATTTTAATTATTATCAAAATCCATATCAACACAGATTTATCTGAAAATTATGTTTTATGGTAGAAGAACTACAAAAGTTTTTGTACCAAAAACCTGAATTTAAACAGAAGTATGTAGCACGAATACCCTAAACATCCAAACCAACTTATAACATAAAGAAGAGTGATTGGTATATCAACTAAGAGAGATTATCGAAATGTGTGGTACACTGGTATGGTGGTATATGGTTAAAAGTTAGTATTAGAAAATATATATTTGTAGAATTTCGTAACGAAACTTTAAGGAACATTTTCATACTGAAATGCGTACTGTATGTGCAAAAAAAAGTATTTTGGTCGGTAATAAAACTCGAATAATTAACATTTTGTACCATAACTACACTGATCTGTCAATTTTTGAGACCCTCTGTATAAATATTAAAAAATTTGATACTTGCACTGCATATGAAAGTAACCTTATTCTATGCTTTAGTAAAGTTCCATCGCGGAACGTTCCATAGTCATCTGATGATTAGATAAAATATAGATGTATGGACAATACCGAAACTGCTTGTGATGAAGTGTTCCCGAAAAAATGCCAACTACGACACTTACGTTAAATATATCAAAACACGTTTGTAATATGTCACAGGATTATGGTGTAAAAATCAAAAGAGTTATGATATACGTGCGCATGTCGTACGTCAAGCTTGAAAAATATACAAACTGGCCGATTTAAATGCAATCAGCGTATACTTAGCTGGAAGGTGACACGAACGGCTGTTTGTAAAACCACTTGCTCTGGCTGCTTTGACGTAGATAGGGGGTTCACAGCAGAAAGTCTGGGAGGGATTACGTAGGTCTGTCTATTGTAAGAAACATTAAATAGCAGGTACCTTGGCCTGACACATTTTGCATTCCGAATATAATCCACTCACATCTCATAATGTAAAAATATTTTTTTTTGTGAAATAATTAAAGTAAGTAACTAAATCACATCTGAATGGGCTCCCCCAGTCTTAGTCATGCTAATAACTTAAAACCGACTACTACCCTAGCTATCTCCGAATTGTTTTCAGTAAATCCAATCAATAAACTAAAAGGATTTTCACCAAGTCTTCCGAAAAATTTATCGATTTTGCATTTCAAACACAACCCACTCACATCTCATATTGCAAAACATTTGTCATTTTTAGTGAAATTAAATTAAGTAAACATCTGTATCACACCTCGAAGATCCCCCCTATATCTCCCACCACATCCCCTAGTTATACCAGAACGATTCATAATAAATCCAATCAAATAAATTATAGAGATTTTCTCCGAGTCTTTCAATAATATTTCGAACTCGCATTCACAGCCTAACCGCACTCCATCTCATTCATAATATGACTTTTTTAATTAAATTAAAAATAACCATTACAATATGCCTAGACGGACTTCCTTAGTACCCCATGTACTCGTGTATTAAGCCACTGGCAGTTGCCTCTTACCCTCATCATCACCAACCTTTCGACCTTCCCCTTCTTCTCAAGTCAGCACATGCATGCTAATCACGTTAATCATGTACTCATTCTGTACCACCTCCCCCTTCTCGCCGAGTCAGCACATACATGCGACACTGTATGGTGCAATACAAACCTTTGTACTTTGCCTCGCTCCTCATCACATGAGTCGCCACATTTCTGAGATGAAACATTATATCAGTGTCGCAACGTGGCACACCTCTGTAGGAAAAGTTCAGCATCTTTCTCGCCAGCACACTTTTCCCCATGGCACATCCCTTCACGCCTCCATTCTAACCAGACCTAATCTAGCTTTACCCAAGAGATATATAAAGTCATTAAAGTAAAAAAATTGGGTTTCCCCGGTTTTCTAAAATGCTTTTACATAAATTCCAGCCAGGTTATACTTTTATCTCACAAATAAAATATATATTTGTAGTAACGTGAATAAAATAAGTAACTAAACAACATGTCATACCAGGACGAGCTCTGTGGATCACACCAGTCCCCCATCACCGTCATAACCTATACCAGGCTCGTATCCTTACTATACTGTTAATTTTCGAATATTAATGAAATTAAAAACGGAGGTTTTCTCCGAAACTTCCGAATATTTTAGCGATTTTACACATTCAGGCACACCCCTAACATACATAACAGTAAAAACTATTTAATTATGTGAAATGCAAATACATCTTACTCAGGCCAGCACCATTAACAAACTAGCTTCCTCTACTGTCCTACTAGACTGTGATTGCTGCTGCAATTACATACTTACACGTATGCAGCTATCTTAAGAAAACTGATTCCTCTAAAATACAACCAACACATTATGCAGATACAAACTTTATTAACACCCTACCATCCCCCACCACCATATTTACATTTATACATTAATAAATGATAGGCGCCCACCATCTTCCCTACCACATCATTACCACTAAACTTTTCCCTTCACGTCTCTCCACAAGCAAGTACATATATGCTCATTACGTGCCCATCGCACGATATCCCCTCTACAGATGAGTCACCATTCCAGTTGTCATCTTGAACTCATTCTCACCGAGCTGACGCATACATGTGTCAAAGTGCGGTACAACACTAACCATCGGACTCCTCCTCACCCTCTCGCCAAACTTCTGAAAATAAACCATAGATGTATCAACATCTGCTTTCTTGAAGAGCACAGCAAAACGATAACTCACCATGTAAAACCAATTATAAGCACTGAAACATTCTACTAGCATATCCAACATCGTTGCTAAAATAACATTTTCACACCAAATATACCATAAAATAAACAGCCTAAACCGTAATTAACATATCTCATGATTTATGGAGCTTACTTCAGAACAGTCATTTCACATAAAATAATAGTCTCGCAGATAAAAGCTCTACAGCAATATGACAGCAACAAATGGCGTATGTTTTATACCTTACGTATAGGAGCTATAGAAACTAGGCACTTATCGCTGGGCAGACCCTATCGTATTTTCTTCCCTGTTTTACCCACAGCTCCCTCACCCCGCTCCTTAATCCTACAGTTTAATAATCACGATAGCCATGCTTTGTACACTTCTCCTATCATACATACAAACGCATTAGCTATATCATCATTCAGGCATACAACATGCAATACAGTATACAAGCATGCTGCCACAAACATTTTAGTCACCGACTACCTCAAAATAAAAAATTTTGTTCGATATACGTAATTATGAAATAAACAAAATTGCCATGTCAGACTGGCATACCTCAGAATAGTATATACACGATAAATATATAAATGCTGTTACTACCAAAAACTGTCAGTCTCTTAATACAGTCCTTGCACGATTTCTAGTTCTAACATATATAAATAGCAAACATCAATACGCTTCTAAATGTATACTAGCGATCTTCCCGACAGAAGTGTCATGTGTCTGCTCAATAATATCACACTTAAGAGGATCAAGGTTAAATTCTTAGTACGTTCATACTTACATTGATTTTTTGCTTAGCATTTTTATTCCATCACTTCAGACCAACGCAAGTATTAATCACGTTAACTGGTCATAGATAATTCAATTCTTGTTCACCTGTGAAGTGAAAGAACCGTCACTGACGATCTCGCGACGCCAAACCCTAAGTACACCCCAGTACCTATCTGCTGTCTGACCAACACACACACACACACACACACACCCACACACACACCCACCCACACACACACACTTACCCACCCCCCCACACACACACACACACACACACACACACACACACACATATATATATATATATATATATATATATATATATATATATATATATACA
>PNEQ01040309.1:0-16220 GCA_003012365.1 Medauroidea extradentata | reverse complement strand
GTACACATTGTTTCTGCCTCCTATGTAGGTCGTTTGTTTTGACTCTTTGTCCTTTTTTTGTTATGTTTGTCTTGTTGTGTTTGTCCTTTTTATTTTTCTCCTGTGGAGGATTGTACTGTCCGTTATTTTAATTTTCTGTGGGCGCTGATGACCTCAGTGTCGAGCGCCCCACAATTTTACTTACTACTACTACTACTACATTAACAGTCTCGCACGCAAATATTTCGTGTAAATTTTCATTTAAATTATTTAAATCAAATTTTCATCAACAAGAAGACAAAAAAAGCTATTTGCTTTGACCAAGTTTTGAACTCACGGCAGTTAAAAAAAGTTCATTAACGACGCTGCAGTTCTGACAACTTTTTTTAATATTTTTTATTTATTCTTTTTTTCTTGTATTTTTTTTATTAAAAAAATATTTGGTACAATGGCAAGGCTGTCGCCTCGCCCCTGCACCAAACATCCCCCCCCTAAATTGGCTAATTCATGTAATCCCCAGTCACTTTGTTTTTGTGTAATTGTCGTAATTGCATGTTGACGTGTGGCACCCATACAAGACGAACAGAAACACCCAATCCTGAACCATAGCAAATGTCTGTAAATGACACCTCCCCGGCCGGGAATCGAACCCGGGACCCCTGACTCAGCAGCAAGGAGTGCTATCCACTGAGCCACCCCCTTAATCGACTGTAACTGTTAGACGTGTGGAGATATCGCGTTATTTCTGAATAAGAATGAAATTTACGTAAATAACTAATAAGGGATTAAATAATTTTTCGAAATTCGACAGTTTTAAGTGGCGGAAAGATGTAAAATGTTACAGAAGTATCGAAAAGCAGATATGAATACGGAGAAACAATTTTTTGAAGTTGTTACTTTTTGTCAAGCTATTCATACGTGTACCACTATGGGCACAGGCTTATCTTAACACATTTGCTTTTTAACAATTCTGAGGACCTTTCTTGACGTAATAGTTTGGGACACTGGTAGGCAGTTAAGGGTTCAAATCCCGTGAAAAAACGGCGACGGGGAACTGCTATGCTATTATAGATGCACATATTAGTGGCAGCTGGCAGAAGGCCGAGAAAACTGGAGATCCATAAGAAAAGTAACCGAACTGTGGCATCGTACAGGCACGATTATCACATGTGAAAATACGGTTGACTGCCAGTTCAGTCGAACCCAGATTACTATATTGTTGATAATTTTTAAAAGAACAGTGAGCGAAGTCGCGGCCGGGCAGCTGGTATAAATTATAACATATTTCGGACGTCTACAACACAAATAACTACACAGCATCCTACCTGCCGGACAATATGGTATAGATAAGCCGTTCACTGAACTTGAAAACGAATTTCAGTACTTAAGCGTAGTGGATAGTAGCCGAACTGTCACGGAGAAGACCGAACCTTGGAAGAGGGACGAATCTTCTGATCCTGGCCATATTGTGGACAAAGAATTAAATTATTTATATATTTAAAAAAAAAAAATCTCCAGGGCTGGTTTGTTACCAGAAAAATCCAACACTTTCAGTACGCTCGAAACACGAATATTTACTCAAATGTTTATGCTCAAACTTTTAAGTTGTTAGTAGTTTAATTGTATTTGTTAAAATCAGTATAAATATAAAATCAGGTTAAACATACGTCTTGCTACATTGTGTTTCTTTATTTGAATTTTATATTTTTACGCATATGCACTAATATGTACGGGGTACAAATTATATTTTGTAACCCACTATCAAATTTTGTTGGGTACATTGTACCCCTGTACCACCCTGTTCCTACGCCACTGTTTCAGAGCATTTTACGCAATAATGGTATGCCGCAGGCTATGTCAAGAAAAATACTAGTTTGTTTAACTAGGTGGTCTTATTGCTCAAGTATTCAGATAGAATTATCGCGTGTTATGACAGAACATACAAATTGCATTTAGGTACCAATTACAGCTTCTACTAAAAGTTCATGAACACCATTATGTTTAACTAACAAAACTTTTCGGCCTTATGATTAATCCTACGGGACCTGATTATTAATTTTGCATGGATAATTGTTTAAGGGTATGTTCAGAGTACAATTTGTAAAAACAAAATTGAAAATAGGACAGTTGGCTAAAAAGTTATGCTTTTTTTTTAGTTTCTTTCAATAACATATTTTTTACACCTTAATGAATTTCCGGAGAAGTAGAAACATATAACAATGGATGATATGTAACCTAATTTTTTGGGCGGAAACATAAAACCCTAAAAATACAATTTTAACCCCAGAATAACTCTCTATTTTTATCCTACAAATAACCATAATATTATACTAGTATTTTATTATTATTTTAAAAAAGGAAAAAAATAGGGTAACTTTTAAACAATCTACCCTATTTAAATTTTTTTAACAAATTAAACTCTGAACATAGCCTGAAGCAGTTATCAATGTGTAATTAATAATCAGGTCACGTAGGATTAATTATAAGGCCAGAACCTTTTGTTAGTTTAAAATAACGGTGTCCTTGAACTTTTGGTAGAAGTTGTAGATATTTTAAATATCACAATATTATAGAATAATATTTTGTCAACGTTTGTTTAATTGCTTGTATTACGGAGTTTGAGAAATTTTCACGTTCACGCAATTTGAATATTGAAATATAAATGTTTGAAATTTCACTTGTTCACTAACGTGTCGTTGTGAAACGTTATGCTACATAGTGGACAACAATATTCAGCAAGTTGTGCGTTCATACATTACAGATGACAGTTGTTATATATGGGATTACATACAGTTACGTAGGGAACAGCAACATAAAACGTTTTAATAACTTTACACTTCATATAGGCTATGCTTGCACTACGTAATATATGTAAATAATCAAAACGTTAATCACTTGTCAGTCAGAACTGCCTAGTTAGGTATTACCTACAGAACAAGAAAATATGAGGAAATATTATCCTTGCGTCACGTTCTTCTGACAACGATGCTGTGACAACATTTATTTTAAGTGATAAGTGGCTACTAAGTTAGCTTTGATGGTAACAATCTACGTTAGGACACATGGACGGAACCACGTGTGCAGTCGTTTCGCACGGGAGAGCGACAACTGTTTCTGTCAAACGGGGTGAAAGTGGCCGTTTGCGACTACCTGGACCAACAACTCACAACATTATTCTGTAATCAGGATCAAGTTTACCGCTTGATGTTAGATATTTAGTGCCTGAAATACTTGTTCTATGGTTGTTTCTGAAGGTTTTAATTGTAAATAATCAGTACAGTGATGGCGTTACATGATCTTTGAAAGAACTGTGCAATGGGAATGCATGACTGGATTCGGTTTCTTGGACGTACTCCATTGCAAATTGAACGACTGTCAAAGAAAACTAAACAAATAAAAGAAAACCATAATATAAGCAGAGTATGCTTAGTCAGCAAGATACATACACAACAAGAAATTCCAAAATGGAATCGGGTCAAATAGAAACAAGTAACATACAGATAATAAATGAAAATAATAATAACAAATAAAATAAAAATCAAGTAACATGCGACACAACGATGAGATGAAACAAAAAAACACAGCAAATATCAGACACGAACAGAAAAATAACAAAAAGACACAACAAATAGACGAGACAAAACGCAACAGGATCATCAGTCGCACTCGTGTTCCTGAACCCTGTGTGTCTACCTGATGACGGGAACAGATTCCAGTTCCCGAAACGTCGTAACACTGTCTGTCTGGAAAACTACTGTGTCTTGTTTCGTCTCTTCGTTGTGTCGTTTGTCTTTTCTGTATATGTCTGTTACCTGTTGCGTTTTGTCTCGTCTATTTGTTGTGTCTTTTTGTTATTTTTCTGTTCGTGTCTGATATTTGCTGTGTTTTTTGTTTCATCTCATCGTTGTGTCGCATGTTACTTGATTTTTATTTTATTTGTTATTATTATTTTCATTTATTATCTGTTTGTTCCTTGTTTCTATTTGACCCGATTCTATTTTGGAATTTCTTGTTGTGTATGTATCTTGCTGACTAAGCATACTCTGCTTATATTATGGTTTTCTTTTATTTGTTTAGTTTTCTTTGACAGTCTTTCAATTTGCAATGGAGTACGTCCAAGAAACTGAATCCAGTCATGGCGTTACATGTTTTGTTCGTGCTTAACAGACGTGAAGTTAAGTCACAATGGATCAGCAGTGGACTGCCAAAGAGGGATAGAAGTATACCGGTAAAACCCACTGGGTCACTCCAATGTTCGGCAATTGTTCTATATGTAAAGATGTTAGCGGATAAGTCAGACCATAACGTCACCGCGACTGCCAGTTAAATATTACCGTATTGTTACAATATACATTAGTTTCAGCTCGCAGTATGATAATGAGAATACGCGTGCATTGAATATTAACATTTTGATATAATATAGGTTACTGTTTTTGTCTGGTTATTGAAAAATTTGTGCACTTCCGTAACTTATTACTGTGTTTTACAAATACTTTTTCTATCTTCATGTTTGAGTAATATAAATGGACATGTGTCACTTTTACATTTACTAAATGATTTGTGCGCCGCACTGGTTCAGCCAATGTACAGTGCCTGGTCGCTTGAGGAAGGTGTGAACGGGCGATGCTCCAATCCTACAACACAACCTGTGCCCAGCGCAGTTAGAGCGCACCGCTATTCGTTGTTCTGCAGGTTGCCTAGATGCCAGGCTCCCGCTTGCACACAGCCGATGATTGCCGATGTGGACTTTGATTATTTCAGTGGCCCAATTTTTGTGTCCATGACTGTACATGAAGGCAATTTTTTTAAAAGTTTTTTTTCTTTTTTTAGTTTAGCATTCGTATGTCAATAACCTGCACAAAATTTTTACGCAGTAATTGTTGTATGTAGTGTGTATTTTTTTTCAATTTTTTGTTTATTATACTACCTGTAAACAGTTTTGTCGGTTAGAAATAGTATGTCGGCACGCTGCACATATTGAGCCAATTAGAAGGTTGCGAGGTGCAATGATATAATATTATTTATTTACTTCATATTTAATATTAGAGTTAACGGAGAACAGTAACAATTTGTAACAATTTAGCATGAACAACGGTGGGATTTTGCTACTAATGTCAGCGATAGGCTTATATCGTTGTTTGTATTATGCAAGGGTTTCATTTTCAGTTCGTTTCGAACAGTTACTAGTTAGCATTGGCACTTGTAATTTTATTGTTATTATTTGATGCTAAACATAAACACAGTGGGTTACATTAACTGTTTGATTTATACATGTAGGCCTATTTATTAAATTGATTTTGGAATTATGAATATCGCAAATGTAGCCTACGTATACGGAAAATTCATCGTCAAGTATGCAGGCCGACAGTTTTCCCTTACACTTGCAAGGTTAATATAAATCTGATATAGCGTTTACGGTGCCTATGCAGTTTAGCGATTTTACGAATCTTAATATTAAGAACCGAACACTTCCTAGTAAATCGAAACCGGAACAAGTTCATGATCAAATATCCGGCAGATCCGATACTCGCATTTTCTAACCGTCCCATTCCTTATATATATATATATATATATATATATATATATATATATATATATATATATATATACACTCACACACACTAGCCGGCCGGCTGCGGCGTTGTCCGCGGGAAATTATGTAATGTAAACAGTAACTCTGGACAAAATATGTGATGAAGGCATTTAACAGCTAGCATACTCAATAACAGTGAACTATAACTGTCTTAGCTCAGTGTAAAGAACGCCCGCAATATGCTCGTATGTCGTCATAGTAATTCCCATCGCAATGTCTTGCACGGGATACGAACTCGTAACCCCACCCCTTCCGCACCACAAACGTTATACAATACCTGAGTGAATGTTAAAGGCATGCCATGATAATTCTTTCGTATGTAGTGGCTACAGTCCAAAGAGGATTTATTTATGAGTAGGTTGGCATAAAGAAACGATTGTTGAATTATTTCTCCGTGATCATTATCTTTCATCGGGAGACAGTAACATTTTACTGTTTTTCACCTACTTAATTTTCGAATTTCATAAAAACCTGAATTTGATTTGTAGATATTTACATAAGCTTCATTCTTATCAAAAAATCATCTCGATATCTCAACGGGTATAAGGGGTACAGATGATTATTTGAAATCACATTTTTTTAACAGCTTTCAAGGAAGAATTTCGAAAAATCCTCAAATTACTCTTTTTTATATTTACATAAGATTTATTTTATAGCAAAAACAATTTCATTATTTCCACTGGTTTAGGAGGTAAGTGGGATTGATTAAAAAACACGTTTTATTGTTTTAATATCTTCCAAGGACGAATATCGAAAAATTGTAAAAGTACTTTTTAGATATTTACTTAAGCACAATTAAAAAAAAAATCACCTCATTATCTGAAATGGTTTAGGAGAAATCACGGATTAATGAAAAACACATTTTACGGCTTTTCACTCCTTTAATTTTGGAATTTCGCAAAATCGAAAAATTTGCGTATTTGCATTTATTTGCGCAATATTATGAAGTTAAAAAATTTATGATAGCATTTCCGATTTGTGATATATCAAGGATTATTTTAAAACACATTTCCCCTTTTTCACTCCCTTAACTATCGAATTTCGAAAAATTCTTTCTTAGAGGGTGCCTACGGGGCAAGGGGACCCTCAAAATTTCATGGCTCTAGGTGCAGTGGTTTGGGCTGTGTGTTGATGGAGTGAGTGTGTCAGGACACTTCATTATATATATATATATATATATATATATGTATGTGTGTGTGTGTGTGTGTCAGTGTGTGTGTGTATCTGTGTGTATGTGTGCATTGTAAACTTACTATTGACTGGCTTGGAAATATTCTCTTGATTTAGCCAAAGTCCATTTTCTTCTTTGCTCTTCGCCTTTCGTAAATTTAAAAACATGCACCATAAGGCCGCTGTTACAACTACCCCTAAAACACTGTTAACACGAAATGGGCCATTGTATCCCACTAACACCACTAATTCTTACACTAAAGTAAAACTTGCAGCACAAGACGCGTCTACACGAGAAGAAATACGTTTATCAACTGCTCTGCTACACAGTGCAGAGAGCAGGTCAGAACCACTTGTCGAAGGGATGACCCATCCTCGCCTTTCTCTGGAATGGCCTATTGTCCGTGACGTCACGCCCTTCAGGCTCGCCAGTGCTCTGGCCTTCTAGTCTAGTCGATATTGGCTCCCATGGCTGCAGTGGTCCCGAGAGCTTCCCACATGATGGTTTATAATGTTGGGTGAATCGTAACACGAACGCAATAGTTCCAAAAACCTTGAGTAGCCGACTAAACGGCTCAAGAAGCTGTTCAAGAGGCCCTCCAGAACAGCTTCAAACACAAGAATCTTTTCTTCAAGGCAATCATATGATATTGGTGAGTCCATGTTCTCAGCAACTTGTGGCCAATCTTGACCTGGCTTGGTCAGCCAAGAGGGACCTGACCACCACAGGTCGTGGTGCACGAGTTGCTCTGGCATCAGTACACGGGAAGCGCAGGCTGCTGGGATGTTCTCGGACTTGATGTGGTTCCACTCTGGAGCATGAAATAGGTCCTGAATTTGTAAGAGTATTAGCCACGAATGCCTTCCATTGGTGAGGGAAGGAAGCCAACCAACGCAGGACAACCATAGGATCAAACCAGTCATATACACTTACAGCTTCCCTGTCACGAATCAGTTGTAGACTAGGAAGATCCAAGACATAGTTAATTAACAGAGCTGAAAGCAGTGCAGTGCACGGCTCGAGCCTGGGAAGTAAAACCCTTTTTACTGGCGCGACCTTCGATTTCGCAATCAATAACTTGACCACAGGTTGGGCGGTAGAAGTAAACCTTAGGTAGATTACAGCAGCGTAGTCTTGCTCCAAGCTATCAGCAAAGCCATGAAGTTCGTATGTGTGTTCGGCGCACAAACCAAGACTGCAATCAACAGACTTTAGTGCCAGATCAGGTAGCTGCTCTTTGAAACCTTCCCACTTGACATCAATGTTGGCTGGTGGAGTGTCATCCCAATCACTGTTCGACAGCCATAGTTGCTGCAGCTGGGTCTTGGCAAACATAGTTAGAGGTGCAAGCCACCCGAGTGGATAAAAAATTCGGGCGAGGTTAGAGAGGATTGTTCTCTTTGTCAACTGATGTTTGAGAGGTCGTACCATGTAATGGAATTTATCTTGAATAGGGTCCCACTGCAACCCTAGGACCTTGACAATGGAATCACTTTCACCATCGAACGAATGAGATGCAATAGCATTGTCTTCTGCAGGGAGCTTGTGCATCAGATCATGACAGTTGCTTGCGAACTTATGCAGTTCGAAACAGCCACCTAAACTAACCTAACCTGACGGGATCCATACATAACACCTAACCTAAGTTAGCCTATCCTAACATTACCTAACTTAACCTAGCAGGCGCACGTATTCGCGGGGTGTCGCCCTCCTTGGAGGCTAAGCCTCCCTCACAGCAACCCACGGGTCTTCGCTTCCCTCTCTCGCTAGACGGAACCAGGCTCTTAAGCCCACCTCGAGAAGGGATATCAAATTTCGTTGACGTTCAACAAGTGACTTAACATCCACGGCACCTGTCAGCACATCGTCTACACAGAAATCATCTTCCAATGCAACAGCACCCTGGCGGAATCTCACCCCTTCAGTTATCTATGAACGATTTTTGCAATGGGTTCGTATTATAAACAAAACTGTTATGTTAAACATATTTCAAAGCTGAGAAATGGTATTTCGAAGTTAAGTACATCACGCCTGCAGGCTGCTCTCGTATGCAAAATCCAACCCAATATGACAGTTTCAAGTTAATATGCCAGACTAGGCAGCAAATTTACAATCAAAAACAGGTACCAGCATGAGTACACCGAGCGCTCTGTAACGTCGGCACTGCACATACTGGCCCTCAAATGTTCAACCAAAAGGCACGATATAATTAAATCCAAAATATGTTAAACCCAGAGGAACAATTTTTACTAAGGCGGTGTCTAAATAAAATTTAGAAAAAAAAAATGTTCGTCACCGACACATGATGGCGGCCGGCTCCACACATCATGGTGGTATAGGACCCCAAACTAGCATAAGACAGGAGCACATTTAAATGAGTATAACAGACGAACTGCCTCCAAACAGAGCTGACTAGGAAGTGGTAAAATTTACACACTGCACAACCGCTCGCTTGGCCAGAGTTTGCTGCTGCTCATGAGCCAAGGGAGGGGATGAAAAAGGAAGGGGAACAAGGGAATAAACGTGGAAAGACAAAGAGGAACTAAATCCGATCGATGCGATGAATCGCAGTCAAGACATCGTCATTTGCGTCGCCGACGCCATTAGTTCACAAGGCTCTCCTGTGTAGGTTTTTCTGTCGTCGCTAACTGAGCATGCAAACAGTAAATATATTTGAGATGATGTGAGAAATATGTGTGGCAAACTCCTTAGTGGTCATTTTCCTTTCCTTCCACATAAGAATTCAGTGATTACAAATGCCAAAGACATATGCAATATACTGGGCCAGACATTTTACCAGCATTCGAGCAGCAACCGATTCCCACCCTCTTTTCAGGATTCAAAGGCATACTGTGAAGAGTAGGGTGTGGACTTCGGTATTTCGCAGGGATAGGGCTATTACCAGTTATTCTCTCTTAGTGTACTTAGGAGGTCACTCTCCTGCTCGAAACACACTTGTGCTGGCCACGATGGCAATAATTACACAATTATAAACCACCTGCCACTTGAAGGTAAAATAAAACTACGGGGACTTTTTAATTTCATCTGGCTTCCCTTACCAATGGGGTGTCTCCACCTTTATATGAGTCAGGAAGCCTGGAACTGATAAGGGAGATGTGTCCAATTATATACCGATTTCGCCGACTAGCTTTCACTGCAAAACAATGGAGAGAATGATAAATGTTCGGCTAATATATTGCCTTGAGTCGTGGTGTCTTCTAACAACTCTCCAGTGTGCCTTCGTCGATACTGTTCAGTGGTAGATTATCTAGTCCGCTTAGGGGCAGCTATACACATATCTTTATACAGCGACACCTTCTCCTTGCTGTATTCTGTGACCTAGAGAAGGCTTATGACACCACATGGTGTCCTAAAACAATTACATGTATGATGTTTTCGTGGACATATTCCTGCATTCATAATCAGTTTTGTGTTTCATATAACTTTCTATGTTTGAAATATGTCTACATATTCTCGGGAGTTCGTTCGGGAAAATGGAGTGCCTTAAGGTAGCATTTTGAGTGTTATTTTTTTTCTATATCAAAAAACAGTATTGTATCTGTTGTCCAGCCCCCTGTACGTTATGCACTTCATTAGGATGATTTCATGATATATTGAAGTTCATCCACCCTGTTCTGTGGAGCGTCAGGTCCAGCTGGCTGTCCACCACCTTGCTGTTTGGGTATGTTATAATTACATATTTTACTTGTTGTTGGCAATCCCGTTGAGTGTAAACTTTCTGTGTTCAAATGCCCTAGCCTAAGGTGCCATAGGTCTTCTGCTTCTGTATAGGTAAACTTCTCTGCATCACGCAGAGTTTTCCTACCAGATTACACAACATATGCAGGTACTTCCCATCAACAATTTCTACTACATTCCCCTAAACGATCACTTTATTTCCTGACTTTACAATTTTTGCAACAGATAACAGGTTCAGTGTCAGGTTCGGAACAGTGAGAACTTCCAATTTTATCACTATTCCCTCCATATAAAGTCTGAGTATTCAGTCCTGAATAGCCATTAGCTCCTATCAATTTGTAACCTTGGTTATTATTGGATGTGGAAGATCTTTAACTTCTGACTTGTACTTTCTCAAATAGGCGCCAACTAAATGATCAGTGCATCCTGAGTCAAGAATAAATTTGACATCCCCCATTTCCTCACTAAATAATACAGTTTCTTCCATTGTTGCCACAAATAAGATTTCCTTACTTGGACACTTTGTATTATCAAGGAAGAAATAGTTGCCTCTGCTGACACTACTACTTCTAGAACCATACTCATACCTCATTTGGCTATCATAACTTCTACCACGGCCACGAGTATTGCTGGAATGTCCACCAAATTGTTTCTGACTTTACTTCGTTTAGGGCACTCGGAAATGAAGTGTCCAACTTCGCCACACTCAAATCATGTCTTTGGTTTAAACCTTGCACTTTCATGCATATGGTTAAACTTGAGCTCTGCATCAAGTATCCTGGATTTTACGAAATCCACTGTCAAATCCATATTCAATGTTTCCAACACTGTAATTACCTTCTCATATTTATCTGGGATGTTAAGCAATAAGTGGCACACAATGTCATCTTGCTCAAGCTTTGAGCCCATAGTCTCTAAGTCCCGCTCCAGACTATCAAATTTATCAAGTTGTCCTGAAGGGAGGTCGTGCATTTCAAACTTAATAGCTTTTTCCTCACAAACAACCTTGAAATGGTACTTTCTCTATCAAAAACGTTACTTTGAGCTGTTAACATACCATGTGCTGTATCACTATCCAGGGCATAGTCGATGGGGCGATCACTTACACAATTAATTACAATATTCTTATCATTTATTTGCAGCTTCAGCTTCTTTCTTTGCGTTCTCAGATACATTTTTATATTCATCTAAAATCTACTTGACGCCTTTCTCATCCAGTAGACACATAACCCTGTACTTCCAATTTTTAAAGTTTGTGTCTGTCAACTGTGGATACGCAGTCGTCATTATACTGGCCGCCATGATACCCGAGTTGCCGACTTTCTACAACACGAAGTACGCACTCTCTTCACACAATTCCCGCTTCCATAAATCTACTAACCGCACCAACAATACTAACAACAAAATTGATTTTCTTTTTTCAAATAGCACTTTTACTGTTAGGATTTCATGAATGTAAACCAACATAATAGCACACCATTGTCTCTTTACTCAGATATCCCAGCACACACACAAAAAACTATTCGTCAGGGCTGAAAATGTTACAAGCCCTACAACTTAACTAATATTGTTTACAGGGTAGACAGCCATGGTTTCCACTTCTGCGCAGCGAAATAACAGGTAGTTCGCTTTTTCCATATACGAGGGGTTTTTCTCTCTCCCGAAATATATTTGTATGGAAATGTGCTGCCTGTTTCGGGCCATATCAAGTTCCTGGACCTTGATTTTGATTCGAAGCTTTGCTGGTAGCATCATGTGACCCATTTAAAAACACAATGTTTGCTTAGTGGACTTAATTGGGGGACGGATAGAGAGACCCTTCTCTTAGTGTTCAGAATTTTCATCCGTAGCTTATTGGATTTTGGCATTTTTGTTTACTCCTCAACTCGACTATCTGTGCTGAAAGTACTTAACCCTGTTCACCTTGCCGATATCTGCATAGCGATTGGTGCATTCCGCACAAGAACCAGTCAACGAGTCTGTGCGGAGGCCTGTGAACCATACAATATATTCATAAGCTTCTTCTGTTGCATTGTGGGTTACGTGTGCTGCCTGACCCTTCACACATATTGCAGGAGGACTTTCGTCACTCGCTTACATGTAGCTATACAACTTCCGACCTACTGCCACTAATTTAGTGTATGTCTGATTTGCGTACTCCCGAGATCAATGTAACGTTCCCGAGGACATACTGCATACTGAATCACATTGGGCGACAGACCAGGGTTAGTACATCTTGATCTGGCTGACTTCTCAAAGCCTGCGACTATAACAGTCTTTTTCCAGGATCTTGCTTTTGTCTGATTCTAATGATTTTGTCTGTTTGTGCACTGATGGTTACAAGTCCGGTGCCTATACTGGGTATGCGTTTGTTACTTGCTCAGAGAGGTCTCTGTTTGGTATTCGTCCGTCATGAAGTATTTTTAATGCAGAGCTGTTAAATAGTTTAAAAAGAGAAAGTATGTAGCATATTTGAAATGTTTTAAAACTGCATGCACATGCCATTAAGTTAAAAATTGACAAAGAAAGGTTTCTTTTAATCAAATCTTGTATACAAATGCACCCCACAGCAACGTTAAAATAATTGAATAATTTTTAACGTAACAAACCCAGTGACTCTGTGAAACTTGTACTAAAATACTATTCTAGCAACACATTTACACAAGTAAGAAGAAGAAAAAGAAGGAAAACAGTTTCTTTTAGGTAGGAAACGAAATGTCACATAAATCTTTAAAATATGCCTAAGAACTATGCAAACTATATAAACAGAATGCGCAGGTTTTCGCGGCCGTTGTCGGCATTATCTTGGCCTCTGGGTGCGAGTCGCGTCGGATGGTTTTTTGCCTCGCGACGATTCGACAGTCCTTGCCGCTGCCATAATTAGGTATGAAAATAATTGCTAAAATTTAAAAAATACAAGTTTTTTAATACGAAATATTTATTTTTTATTTTTTGTTTTACGTTAGAGACTTGGGAGCCTGCAAAATCGTTATTCATTATTATTTAAGTTTGGTATGTCTATTGGTTTTAGTGGCGTACGTTAAACCATAACGTGCCGTTTTGGGTCATTACGCAAAATGTATGACAGATAGAATTTAATAAAAGCAATAGTTAGACAAAATTTATGTCTAAAGTAAAAATAAATAAATATATATAATACAGATATTAATACATGACAATGAAAATTGCTGTAGACCGAGCCCTTAACACTGAACCATGCTAACTCTTGTGTTAAGCACGCTCAAAACCAAGGTTTGGCGTAAGCAGACGAACATTAACTACAAAATAATTATATTTGTGTCTAATACCCAACACCGCATATTTTTATTTTTTTTTTATTATTAGGGGAGACCGGGGCAGGTTGGCACACTTTTAGTAAATGTATTTATAATATTTTTTCTATTAACTTCTGATAATAATTAATAACCTGAGAGTAACAAATAGACCTTAAAGCATATATTGGGATAGCTATAGTTACATACATTGCAGTGTGATGATTGCAAAACAGCTATAATTGAAGTTAAGTCACCTGTACCAACCTGCCCCAGCGTGAGGGCAAGTTGGCACACTATACAATTGTCACAAGGTTTTACTGTTGAACTTGGCAGTAGCACAAAAAATAAAGCAAATTATCAGTATAAATAAACACATATAACATACACCTCATTTGTGTCTTTCAGCACGATAAGAATAACACTTTCATTATTTTCATTCACATTTGAAACACACATAAAATACAGTGTCTCCGGAAATGCAGTCTTCATGTGCCCATTTATCACACTTTGTACACTGCAACCATTCTTGACCACATTCCGATTGGGAGTACGCACCTAAGCAGCAAATACAAAGACATTCTTCATCTTCATCTTCCATAGGGGGAGAGGTCTGTGATCTAAGAAATGTCTTTGTAGTGCCAGTGGAAGGAAAAAGATTTTTTGATGGTGTCTTTTTTTTCAAACGGTCCTCTTTCTTTCTTTTTGCAGACTCTTGTTCCTCTGCCAAAGCCCTCTTAATAGGTGTGTCTGTCAAAATCTCTGACTTCCTTTTCTTTCGCCCTTTGAAAGTTTCTTTTCTTGGTGCTGCTTTAGTGAATGGTCTTACCATTTCTGGGGAAGGATACGAAGACTGAGAAACCAGTGAAGACAAAGCAACCAGTGAAGACGAAGACTGAGAAACCGGTGAAGACGAAGCAACCAGTGAAGACGAAGAGGACGAGTCAACATGAGCAGATGTGGATGGAAGAGAGGGAATAATGGGTGTAGATGAAGTAGATGGCACATCATTTACGGCGGTAGTAGGGTCAGGTCTGTCTGTGACATAAGATGGCATGAAATCAGCATCGGTGAAGATGTCTGGATATAAAGGGAAAATCCCTGTGACTCTAAAACCAGAAATAATGTTGAAAGGAGTTGTGGCTAATGGAAGGCTGGATGCTACAATACCCGGAATGTCGTATATGGTCATAGGACGTTTGTTAGTAGCCATCCATGCATCACAAGATCTGTTCACATACTTTTTCAAAGCCCCATACACAGTTCTGTCAAGGGGTTGTAGTTTGTGGCTGCAATGGGGAGGAAATGACAACACATTAACACCATTATCTTTAAAATAATCTAGCACTTCTGCTGACAGATGTGATTCGTGATTATCAAGTAGAAGCAGGCAGGGACGTTCAGCAGAGCAACGAACATGAGAAACAAAATGTCTCGCATATTTACTGAAACTGGATTCTGTCATCCACCCGGAAGGGTGAGCATCCCCATCACTACCTACAGGACCATCACGAACGAAGTGTGACTGAAATTTAAACCTAGGAAAAATAAAAAATGGTGGTATACTGTTTCCCACAGCATTAACTGCTACCACTAATGTAACCAGCTGTCCTCTTTCTTCCGACTTTATCTTTCCTATCTGCCTTATACCTCGACGTCCTACAATTCTGTCTGGTTTTTGAACCGTAGTAATGCCTGTCTCATCAACATTCCAGACATCAGAAGGACCAACATTCAGTCGTTTGAAAACCTTTGTAAGGTTGTCAAAAAACAAAGCAACATTTGTACGATTAAAACTAGTTGCACGTGCTAGGCTTGTTGCTTGGGGTGACCTTATAGAGAGACTTTTGTGTCGTTTCAAAAAAGATGTAAACCAATCAGCGCCTGCCATTTCACGTTCGGCCCAAGAAACTGGAATCTCACAATTGCATGCAACAGCATAGGTGTAGGCGAATCTCCTGACGTCTCTAGGTGTTAAGCCGAAATAAATATCTGAAGCCTTCGTCAGATATTCCACAAGCAGTTTCTCTTGCTCAGGTTGAAACACCTGCACAAAAAAAAACTTTATTTAAGTAGGTTAAATTGACTATTGACACCTTAAGACATTGACCGGAATATATTTGAGCTGTATCTCTGTAACTTTATTGAAAAATGATTTATCTTCAATAAAATTCTATATTTTAAAAATTTGAACTGTCTATTTCCATGCCCTAAAACGTCTAATAATTGTATACATTTTTAAAAGCCATTGGAATAGGTGTGAAAATAAACGCAATTCTGTAGGGGTTAATAGGTTCATAAAGAGATGTCAAGAAATATTTATTAAGTAACAGTAAAATAAAGTTTTAGTAGGCATACCTTCCATGGTTTAGCGTAGCCGAATTTCTCCCAGGGAAGAACTGCAGGGACAGTGGCTGCCACAAGCTGTGTTGATGATGCCCCGATCTGTGGTAATGCTGACACAGGCTGTGGAATGTTTTTGTAATTTGCACAGTATCTAGCCAGA
>PNEQ01040307.1:0-11886 GCA_003012365.1 Medauroidea extradentata | reverse complement strand
TCTGTATGTATGTCTGTATGTATGTCTGTATGTATGTCTGTATGTATGTCTGTATGTATGTCTGTATGTATGTCTGTATGTATGTCTGTATGTATGTCTGTATGTATGTCTGTATGTATGTCTGTATGTATGTCTGTATGCATGTATGTATGCATTTATGTACGTAGAGATATGTATATCTTACCTTACAACAAAATTACACCCCCCAACCCCGCTTCCCCCCCCCCCAGCAAGCCCGAAGAAAACTCCAGGCTACGCCCCCTGACAGAGCCGAAACCCCCCGCTAGGGACCTTAACTATCGAAACTTATGACGAGATTGATAATTTCCTTTAAACTTGTACTTGCTGCCTGCATTAAACCTTCAGAACATTTTTAATACAACTATAACATTTTGCTGATACATGTTCAAGATACAAGCAAAGCCGCGTTTGTTTTCGTCCACACAAGTGCGATATGTTCAAGTTGTCGGTCTCTGCAGATGTGAAATGAAGCCTGGCGACAACATATAGTTTGACCTCGATGGAGCAGCATCCTGCCGTTGTGAGAGTACAAGAAAAAAAAGGGCTCAAGAAAATGTATGGTAGGGCGTGGGGAGGAAGGCAGTCTATAGGTCAAGGCCCGAGGGACGAAGCCCTTGCACAGTTGGTACAAGAACTGAGAGCAGCTTGGTTTATGAACAACCTTTCCTGGACAAGAACTTTCCCAGAAATCTGCCCGAAGTATAAAACTTGTGAGTTTTCTTCTTGCCGTGTTAGGTTGAAGAAGAACCTTCCTGCACTACACCGTACACGCCATTAACATAAAGACGCTGTAATAATTGCCAGAATAATTGGCCTGCTGTGGAAATCTTACGGAAAAAAATTACAGTACAAACGTTTTGATAGAATATACTTATTTATACTTTAAATAAATTTATCTATACAGTAATATTTTTTGTAAAAATTTTGTCTGATTTCTGCTGTAGTTCCTTTAAAATTACTCATTGAAATAAATTCGTAATGTTCTCTCTTAAGTTATGTGGATGTATGCAAGAATGTCAGAATTTTTTTTAAAAGTAATTTTTATAACTAACTGTTTAAAAATATTTTTTGAGTTACAAAAATATTACTTTAATATATCTAAATAAAATTAATTTTAGAACTGAAAATAATCAAAATTATTGGCATTTTCTTTTTTTTTTGTTTATTTTTTTCATTTTAAGGGTTTTATATACCACAGTATTTATTGTAGAGCAACTTTTGAGACGATTGGTCAATTCTGTGGGTTTCATTTGTAAAGTTCTCTTAAGTGGACACATAATTTATCAGCACATTTCAAGTTGAATTATGTGTATTTTTAATATATTTCGAAATTAGTTTGAGTTTAGCCCCTAGTATTTTTACGGCAAGTACAAAGAGGAAAGTATTAAATGCGGTTCTTTCTTGCTGTAACTAAGTATATGGATACAAGTTATTAATGTAAGTACAAGTTAAGGCTTAAATTAAAAATTAAAAAAAAAAAAAAAACCAATCGCAGGATATAAATTTCAAATAGATCGGACCAGTAGAATTGCTCACATTCATTAAAAAAAAACTATTAAAGAGCTGGTGATCTTTAAACGGCTGAACAGATTTCCTTGAATCATAGCTAAGAACACACTCGATCAAGTCACCTTAAAAAAAAATCTGTTCATTCGTTTAGGGGCTACAATGCCACGATGCCACAGACAGACACGTCAAACTTATAACACCCATATTTTGCGTCGGGGGTTAAAGATCAGTATTATAAGTAGGCCTGCCTAAACTCACTAAGCGAAGATTTTTGTTTTAATTCTCTCCGTAATTGATTACAATATGTCATAAATACATGCGTTGTGTAGCGTACGTTCATAACGTGTGCGTTAACTTCTAAAATACCTGAATACATGCAGTTAACCAATTTTTGCTGTCAATAGACGTAACTTCAAGCAAGTAACTAATACTTTACCAGGTTCCAAGTGTAGGTAAACAGTTTTTCTGTTTTCAATACACCATGTAGTTTATGAAGCATCTATAACAGAAATATATCATTCGTTAATCGAAAACATATGAACTCGTATCAGTTTTGTGGCCATTTTAAATAGTAGCCTAAATTTCATCGACCTACATTTTTTTACAATATGTTATAAACGTCCTTTTTTATTAAATTTTTAATTGTACCAATGAACAACGTAAGTGTTAGTAACAGTTTCTAATAAGGTGTGTATATTGTACAGTAGCGTGCGGTGCACCATAGGCATTAGGCAATCGCTCTTCTGACTGGCCCGTTACTCGTTGATAAATTATGAATATACGATTAACGCAGAATTCGTTTACCGCAGAACATTACAGTTAAATTTCTCATATACACAAAGAAACATTTCGTTACGTATAGAGTAATATTTATTTAACTTGAACGAGGATATTACCGCAGTTATCAACACTGAGTTTTTACATACTCTTGCAATTAATTCCAAAAAAAAAAAAAAAAGAAGTATTTTTGCGTAACCTATTGGTAAGTAAAATGCAATGGAAAAATTTCATGGTGTTTCCATTGCTTAATTAAGCATGCCACTGGGCTAGGTTAAAACTTCCTAACAAGAGCGCCAGGAAAAACGTATTTCTAAATAAAAAAAGAAACTCTCCATGTTTCTACCTGATGTATGCTTCCAAATAAAGTTTAAGAATGGTGGCAGATACGATAAGTTTCAATTTCTTACTTTTCTTTTGCATTATCTGGAAGAGTGAAAATATCCATTTTTAACTGTTAAATGTTCGGTATACATATTTACGAGTTGTCTTTTGAAACGCGTTATATTTTCTTTTTAACTGTGTAAGAATAAAATTATAGGGCCTGTTCTCGGCCTTGTTATAAATTTGTTGCAGAGATCATGCAGGCAGCTTGTAATTCATACTCCCAGTAAGTCGGGAAGTTTATTCGCGGTAAAGGCCAATGGCCCGGGAAACAATGTTCTCTCTCGAAAAGTGAACAGAAAAAAAAATTTCTTCCCTGAAGTAAATCCTTTATGCATGTAATAATCGAACGGTTGACAGTTATTCAGCACTCAGAGACATTATCTACATAAAAATAAGTCGTTTCTAGTTCCTGACTTTTACATCTACTAGCTGTAAAGTGTAACGGAAGGCAATAATTACTCACCAAGGGTGTGCAAGTATTTTACGTTTCCAGCGCTAAGACAATCTGTGAAAAATTCATCGGTACTGTCTCTACACGAGACTGGAGTTCTATTAGTTCAGAAAATGCAATGCACGGTTGTGTTTTTTTTTTCTTAGTAGCATTCAACAATTTTTTATAATTTCTTCATATATGGAGAAATTGTTTTGTATGCAATGCCATGTCACTCACCAGAACTAGAGATTATTTCTCAAATTATTTTGGTACTTGCATATTTCCCTTATTATATTGCGAGGTAATCAGTAGAGTTGTCTTGTAGGGTTAATTTTTCCACTAGTCTGGGTGAACTTCGTTCATTTTTCATCTCCTATTGACAATAAATACCTTACGACTTCCAGATATTTTATTTTTCTATGCTTTCTGCATGCCTTTACGCTTACTAAGCCTTGCGTATTAGAAAAAACTATGAAATTCGCATACGGTATGTTGTTAGACTGCTTGATGATCAACCCTTTCGATGACATCTAGCGGCTAACACTGTGATGTACTCTACTTGTGTACCAAATTATCTGTAAGTTTATAATATACTTTGATGAAGTTAATATTTTAACTTACAGTTGGATTAATATATACTGGATTATACAATTTGTTGTTTATCTTTTTCTTTATGAATATACTTTAACAGTTATTATAAGTTCAATTTATCTGTAGGTTTGATTCTGACAGGTAGCAGATTTGTTTTTATTATAAGTAGATAAGTTTGTTTATGCTATAACTTTGTTGTTGGGATGTAATTCAGTTTAATAATAGAAACTAATTAGAGCATTGGCTCGTATGACTACTCGGCAATCTAAAGTTTTCAGAATGTCTGGACAGTTGATAAATTGATTTTAATCTCGTCCCGGAATTGAAAACAAGTTTACAACGGATAAATCCGACGCAAATATTATATCGATATCAGGTTAGTCCAGTGAAAGGTGGATGTTGTGAATTTTTAGAGAAAATAAAACGTTACATCTTTAGGGCCGTCGTTCATTTCAGTTTCCTTACAAGAGAACTTTGGACAGAGGAGTTCGGGAATCGACGTCTTAATTGCTTTTCTCTCGACTGGCGGAAATTTCGGCTTCTCCGCTGAAGTTTGCAGTTGCTTACAGCGTAAATGAAGCGAACAAAATTGAAAAACTTCAATTCTTTCCCCCGCTCTATCTTTGATATTGAAGAACGAAATTCCCAAGGCAGAATGTAATTACAGTGTTTTCTTAGTGTTTCTTACAAATTAAGACAGTATAAAATGTTTGTAGATAAATATATAAAATAATATTTTTGTTTAAAACAATTTCTAAAGTCTCAGTTGTTCAATAATAATTTTTAAATGCTAAGCTCGAACATCAGTTTAGCAATTTTTTCCAGTGTATTGCTTCGTGCAATTTTTGTGTGCTATTTAAGGGCGCCGCCTACCGCGAGCCTAAAATGAAAGGTTCGTAAACACGGGTCTTTTTAAACGAAACTATTCCACATGCGCTCAGTGTGCCAACGTACAAAATTAAAACACTTAGGACTAGGTCCGAATGTCATTGTTCAGACACCATGCTCATATCAAACACTGTTTCTAAGGCCAATAGCTGATAACGGCCTTTGAGGCTGCAGTACTTCAACATGTACTAACCGGATGTGCATGAAACTCATGAGTGACACGTGCACTGAACTTTGATACAGACTTTCCAGCAATAAAATTACAAGGTCACCGCTTAGATTCCCCTTGTTAAAATGGATCGGCGGGAATCTGGGCGCGCTAGTTCAGCACTTGGCTCGTTGTGGCGATGTGGCATTTGATGCGCGCTTCAAGGTCGACCTTATTGAAATTGAAAACGCGCTGATGAGCCTCTAGAAAATATAATGTTTAGTACGTAGTTATATGAAGGTTACTAGTTGCAATTAGAAACTGTCATACTTCAAAGCTGCTGACGAAACTATATCCAACTACTGAGCCGGTTAGAATACTTGGTAAGAATTATACTTGCATTATAACAGCATTATTTCGCGCTATTATGATGCAACTAATTATATATAGCAAAGAAAGTATCGGTTGTGTGCTGTTCCCGTGGAAATTGGTCGCTTTAGCATCTGTATGTTTGTACGCATACTGCATTTATATCGCAGGGACGCTTGTAACATATTTGTGGATCTTTAAACTGAAATATTGTATAAACTTTGATGTTTTTCTCTTGTAAATAGTTTCATTTAAACGTATATTGTCAATTATTTTTCTGAAATTCGGTTTGTAATTTTTTTTGTTTTATTTTTCCTTATATACTGTGTGACAGTACTTCTCCTTCCCCTCGTTTTTTCTCCCGTCTACAACCTCAGTGAATTTATACCAGGTCGTCGTTCTTGCAGGTAGTAAATACCAGATTTAAAATTTTCTGAAGTACGTTTGAAAACACGCATGCAGATTGCCAGTTTGTACAATAGTCGACCATTATTATTGATACATCAACTAAAACTTTTCATCACGTGTTAGGTTTTGGTTTATTACGCCTACCTGTAGAGGAATTCTGTATCTACCCATCGAGATTTAAATCTTCTTACGTCTGCGTAAGTTTTGCTTACATATTTTGAATGTCCCTGAGACCTTGAAAACGTTTCCTTCTTCATTTGCACTTAATTTTCTTCGAAAGGTGAATCCGGTTCTCTCTCAATCTTTGAATTCGTAAGTAAATATGTTCATTTATAGCATTCTGGCCCACAGATAAGATTGGTTACGAGGCTCTGAACTTACTAACCCCAGCTCTTGTGCGGTATATATGTGTTACAATATTTCCCCTACATTAAAGTTAATGTAAACAAAGTATTCGAAACCTTCCCAGCTTGACAGGCACACCATTGGACAAGGCGAGATTGATTGCGTAAGAAACGCATCTTCACCCTGTTTGTCAACAATTCCTACCTCGTACGTAATAATTGGAAGTCACAGTCGTTCTACCGTAAGCGCCGGGATTATTTCATTTTCCGCAATTTTAGAAAAAAAAATTACAATCATCTTCTGGTTCAGATAAATAATATACACTCACTATCCCAAAAAAAAAAATTAACTTAGCTGTTGCTTTAAACTCTAAATCATTTTATTTCAGTCTACCACACGAAATGGTTAGACGATTTTACTATGTTATATCAATAATTCTAGCGACTATCAAGGTCGTAACGTAAAATATAACGTCCGCTGCTTGCGTAGAACAGATCTGTCCTCGTTTTCTATCTCGCATCGTAAACCGTAGCAAAGTAGTTGCGATGACGCTGGGTGAGATATGGCAAGGGATGTTGAGGCTTGAGGAAAGAAAATAGATAAAAGAGAGTTGATAAGGAGAGGGGGTGCTACAACAGTGGCTGGGGAGAACGTGGATTGCAGGAAATTAGCTTTTGCGGAGTGGGAGCTGCGAAGGGGTTGACAAGAGAATAGAATGGTCGGCGGACAGGAAGAGAAGAGAGCAGGTTGGGGGAGATGAGCTAAAAAAAATCTGCTCTGCACTTCCGCAGCCGCGTTTTCTCTCGGTTGTGACGAGCCGTGTGCGGAGGGCAGAGGTTGGACCCAATATCTGCGGGGTCGTCCGGCGAATGAGAATGGGTTGCGACGTCTGTGCGAGCATCATCAGTTCGCGACCCCGCCAAGGAAGGTTGGAGAGATATGTGTAGGTGAAGGGAGGGATGATGCGGCAACCACACGTATGTGGGGCTGTCCCAGCACATTCATGTTCACGAAGTATGGCAAAGTTATTTCTATATAAGCGCTTCAAATTTGTTGCAACAAGTTTACTGTTATTATTGTTTTACGAAAGTACGAGGGTTACTTTTTTTTATTAACTCCGATGGACTATAAAAAAATTACGGAAATGAGTTGTAAAATTATTATGCTGTCAAAAAATACGTACATCTTTCAGTTAAGTTTCAACATAATCACCAAGCAGATTGAGACCTGTGCATCAGCTTTCCAGTACCCCTGCAAAGAAATATTCCCGTCTGCCTATTGAACCTTGTTCCTTTAAGCATTTGGTGTGGTAAGTGTACGAGGTGCACAAAATTTTGTGAGCGGAGTTTTGTTTCTTCATGGGATGCCAATGAAGCGATAGACTCCAACCCCAACAACTGCTTGCAAGTTTCCGATGGGACGTGTTAGATCACCCTGTTTACAGTCAAGATTTGGCACCGCGTTGCCTCCACTTTTTTCCTGGCATTATAAAAGTAGCTGGGAGGATGACGCTTAAACAGCAATGACGATCTGCGGGATACTGTGACAACGTGGTTAAATAGGCAGGGGCAACTTTCTTTGCAGAGGATGGGAAGCTGGCGCACCGGTACAAAGTTTCAGTCTCCAATGTGATTATGTTGAAAAGTAGCAGAAAAATCTACCTGTATATAAACAGTATGTCATTTTACAATTTATTCCCGTTGTTTTTACAGCTATCTAGTGGTTGAAAAATAAGCTTTCGTACCTAACGTGCATTGAATTTGCATGTCTACGAAAATAGCACGTCAAACTATGCCACTATCGGTTTAAAAGTACAGGACGCTTATGGTAAACATGATTTTCGGGCTATTAATATTGATGCAAACGTATTTATTCAGACGGTCGTATGTGGTGAAATACTTACCCGATTCGAAAACCGCACAGACAGAAGCATGCACTGGAATGTAAACCGAACTTCCCACAATGGAAATTGTATGGTAACTGCTTAGCGCCCCATAGAACTAAACGTTAATAATAAACCATTGCACTCAAAATGAGTGGCTTGCAGGTAATTACGATATTGCAATACATACGTTGGTCAGCGGTTTCCCTAGCACTCCATATATTTCGTTTCACACACACACCTACACACAAATGCAGCCACATTATTCTCTATAGCTTACATTTAAGACCTCGTATTGTGTGTTCTGTAACGAGGGTTTTTCGACTAAATCACAATGACGGCAAGTTTGATTTCCGCTTTTCCTTTCAGAGTTGAATAGATATGAAGTGTAAGTTAAACAGAGTAATTGTCCAGCGGAACGTAGATCTTAAGTTGCATTAGATACTGCATATTACGCGCTCAAAGGCTTTATGTGGTCCATAGTCCATACCTTAAGCAGACACTCGATCATTACGATAGCGAAAATCTGCAGTAAGTACGTCGTAGGACTGTCGTATCTGAAAAGATTATTCTGAGATATAGATGTGTGGAAATGTAGCGTTTACATATTTCTGAAGACTCTGTACTTGTTTATGACGCGTATGATTTCCTGAAAGTACTTTACTACCATCACATGAAAATTCCTTATTTTAGACTGTTCTGGGTAAAGTGAGAACATTAATAATATTACAAAAAGTTAATTTTGTTGTAGCCCCAGACTTTCACTGCGATTAAATCTAAGTGCAATAATTGTTTTCTATCCAGCGATGTTTATGCTAACAAGCAACGAAAAAATAAAAATACTACTGGCTGAAGGAAAGTGAGTTTCGAAACTGTTATTACAGCAAGACTTCTGAAGGATGTTGGTGTGGGCAGTTTACTTCACGCTTCATTCTCAATAAAGTTAACACGTAGCACCTTAAGATCATTTACGTTACGGTGATGGCCAAATATATGGAACAAAGCAGTGTTTTAACGTCGGAGCAGATTGTGTAATATGAAAACACCGCAGCTTTTCCTATTTGAAATTTTTTTTTGGTTCAGGAGAGCATCCTGGAAGGGGGCAGGGATCCCCCCTCCTCCCCCAAAACCTATGATTAATGTTTATCAAAACTTGCAATTTTCAGGTCAATAAACAGCTGCTGGTTAGTTGGATAAGACAATTGTAAAACCATGTGGTAGCAGAAACTTAAAAATGTGCGTAACTGTTTTTTATCATCACTAAGGTTTTTTTCGCTTTTAAAGTATAGTTGATCAAACATTGCAATTTCTTAAATTGGTATAGCCCAATTTTTTGCTACGAAAAGCTTTAAATAGTAAATTTTTGCACTCTTAAAATCCAAAATTTTCTCGGGGAGGACCTCTGGACTTTTTTTTGGACTTGGGGTCTGGTATATGTATAAAGCATTTACCCCTCACACAACACAGCTGGGACCCTCAGTAAATTCGCTGTAAACTAAACGTTGCATGCGGCGTATAAGCATTCTGTAGACGCACACTTGCTCGGGCGTAATGGACTGAAAGGAGTAGGCGGCACATCTAGCTAGCGGGCCGCTTATCGTGTAACCGGTCGCGTTGCGGCTCCGCACGTAGTGTCATTCTCGACGACCGGCGAGTTATCTGTACCTAGCCGGGTTTCCTTGCCCTCAATAACCGCGCTTATCGGCTGGACGAGGCTCGGAGGCGGTCGACGCCGCCGGCTGTGTGTCTGGGCACGAGCCTGATGTCCCCGGGCCCGCGTTCTTCCAAGTGCTCGCGTGTCGCGGTGCTCAACGCAGACCCGTCCCCGGTCGCACTCATTTTGTCCCATATCGACGGTCATTTTCAGTACAGCCGAACGAATGGGCTGTGATCGAAATTTTAGAATCGCTCAGTGTATTGCCTTCCACGTTTCCAGTATGCTGAAATAATTAAATCGATTATACTAGACACTTTGCTTTTCATCTATTACTGTCGTGGGGTGTATTTTACAAGAAGGCTAATAAAGTACTGTGTTATAATGGTTTGGAACAATGCAACTGACGTGGAATGAACGAAGAAAGAAATAAATGAGAACAACTTCAAGAGTCTGTGTAGCAGATTACTTTCCAAGCTGGGTGATTATAATATTATAGTTGTGCCTGGCACTTTCAATCGTGCGTGTTTGTAATGAGTTATTCTAAATCAGTCTTCAGTTCGTGCCGTGCATCACGTCTGAGCGTCTTCGTATAGTGAAGTGCAAGAAATGGCCAAACATATGTATAGGCAAATGTCATGTTTGCGACGGGATTCACACTTCTGTGGAGAAGCGACTAGATCATTTGGTTTAGTTCCGACTGCAGCGGTGCTGATTTGTTGATTTTAAGGTAATACAAATTTCAGAATTTACTGTCCACGCATCTTCTACGGGCCGACTGCTTGGCTAAGTGTCTATAGAGCTCGTGGTCTGTGGGCTAAGGAATCCGGGTTCGATTCCCGGTCGGGTAGGTCTATATTTACAGTTGCCTCTCTGGGTTCATGACTGGGTGTTTTGTTGTCCCCTCAGCCCCTTACTGCAATAGCGATCCACCGCAGTATCATCTTCGCCTAGTAGCTCTTAGGTTGTTTCCCCCTGAAGTTCAAATCCGCCCCAGGGCTGAGTGGGTGAGTGATTTTGGTCAGCGCTTTACATCGAGGTCATTAGCGCTAGTGAGGGGTGACATGGGGTGAGTATGGTGCAGGCCGAATGAAAGGGCGGGGAAAACGGAAGATCCCCGAGAAAATCCGCTGACTAACGACATCGGTCGGCACGATTCCCGCTTGCAAGCGAAAATCCGGTGACCGACCCCGCCGGGAATCGAACCAGGATCGCCTTGATGGGAGGCGATTGTTCCTTTCCTCCCCCCTCTTGGCTGTAAACCCATCATTATCACCTCTTACGATAGGCGATTTTTTTTCTGTTTGAGTAACGAATTATTTCCTTTCCTATTACTTAATAATGATGTATTGCTAAAGCTGCTTAATGCAGAATGCATCCATCACTCAAAATATTTTAAATTTATAACTGCCACAATTACTGTGTTATATTTCTTTTGAGATTATTGTGCAGGACTTCCTCGTTATCTGCTTAGTCGAGAAAAAAAGTTGGCTTTTGGGGTTTCAAGGTCCATGTGTGTGGTTATACATACCGATTTCATTTTAAAAATTGATTTTATGTTGGCAACGCTCCTGCTGCGTATGTTACGTGGATCATAATCGAGCATAGTAGCATATTGGTAACACTGGATTCGCATTCGGGAGGACCTGTTGATTTCCGGACCGGCATTCGTGAAATGGGTTTCCTTAGTATATCTAAATTATTCCAGCATATCTAGAACGCCTCCGTAACACACCCCCTGGCCAACTCTTTCAATTTTTCCTAGTGTTCCCCTGACAAGGCCTAGTCGCTGTTCAGGGGCAATACGGGAGATTAAATTTTATTAGCTTCGATTTCTTACTTTTTTATATAAAGCAGGGAACAGAGAGAGTTTGTTTAGCTTTTTTCACGTTGACGTTGCATTGTATATCTTTAATTTGACTTTTTGGAATCCATACGGATTGGTTTCTGTTTCTTTTGTGACCAGTGCTGTCGCTCGCGTAAATAATCACTTTTTGATTGTCAGTTGTTTCCTGTTACAAAACAATGTACGTATTGAGGTGGCAAAATTTGTTTATTTATGACCTGTCGTGCTAAACATGTTGATTCAGCCACTTAAACAGACGTAATGGAGAAGTAAATACAAGTGCAATAGGAAAAATAGTAGTACGAAAACACCAGTTTGTCGCGCCGCCAATATAAGCGATGTTGTTACCGTCGATTGTGGAAGACTGAACCTTATCGCTTCACTGTCTTGGACAATTACATCCTGTGTATATCACTCTTAAATATAATGCACTTTCATCTCCCTTAGGGGTGGAAATGAGTTACGACATAAAGACGACTGTCTACAGAGTGGGATGTTCGAAAATTACATCCTGTGTATATCACTCTTAAATATAATACACTTTCATCTCCCTTAGGGGTGGAAATGAGTTACGACATAAAGACGACTGTCTACAGAGTGGGATGTTCGAAAATTACATCCTGTGTAT